>WMED01000732.1:20812-31951 GCA_019650415.1 Pipa parva
CCTTGAAATGAAAGCTCTCCAATACAGAATCCTCTATCCAGTGGTGCCCATTCTCCAGTATGAACCCCAGTGCAAATTTACCATTGCTACCATCCCAAACTCAGTCATTTTTTGCCAGAAATTACATTTCCAGAGAGGGCTGCCATCTGAAATCACAGGGCCCCCAACAGCCTGAAAAATTGGGCCCCCCTAACATGATTTTACACCCCAGTTACACTGCTCATTTCCCTTTAGGCTATCAGTTTCATTGGACAATACTTTGAAGTCTACCACCTAATTTGATGAGCAGGTGGGAACCTCCACAGAAGTTCCTCCTGTAACTCCCTGTTGGCAGCCTTGCTTCCATGAGTTGAAGAGATAGCTCAGGGTCATATTTGGCCTTGCCTCTATTTTTTTCACGCCCTTTTTTTATTTAATTTTTTTCCAAATGAAATCATTATCTATCAAATCACTATTACACAGCCCTGCAGAATATGACATATAATATTAATATATAAAGGCTATACAGTTTAATAAGATCAGCTGCACAGTTATTCAAAGAAACCATCTGATCTTTAAAAAAACATTCACTGTTATGTAGGAAGAACTTAAATATGTGCTTAGTACAAAAAGCTGTGGCTTAATTGCTTAAGAAATCTATGTGGAAAAAACATAGAAAGAGTCCCAGACATTATTCATTTTCTAATAAAACATCAAATATTTTTATGACTCATTATAATACATATGGCTTCAAGACATCCCCAGGTGTTTCCTTTTTTCATTTGTCGAGTTCATGTACCGGAGAAATTAGAGATTTAAAATGATTTAGGTCTAATGTGTAAATGATTGCATTTAATAAACTGTTAATGCTATTTAATCTATCCTATTTGTTTTTCCGACATTCAGCTATCTTGTGGCTAAATCTGGAGAAAGATATATGTAATCTCTAGATTTTCAGCAGTGTTGCAGCTGAAAATATTTATTTTCATCACAGTATTATAGTTTTAATGCTATAAGGTAATCGGGGGATGAATGTTAAAATGGAAAAAAAACCAAAACATCATACCATGAACTGGCTTTTTAAAGTGGCTGGTCTGATATTAATATTACAGAGCCTGTCCTTAACATTAATTAACTAATTAGCAGCCACCCTCACAGGCCTTGCAATTAATATGAAAATTTTAACCAGTCACTGTGTAAAGAATACAAAGAATAAGTCACAAAAATGAAGCCTGCAGGAAAGAGATGTCAAGTTTTTTGGGTTTTTTTAGAAGTAAATGTGAAATCAGTATGACCAGCAAGGCTTCTCCAAAGGGTGTCCACAAAGGGTCAGCTATAAAAGAATGGTAGTTGTAGGTTATCTTTCAAAGGCACACATAGGTTTGTGATTTAGTAGCACAGGATTATTATGGGCAGCCAGAAACCCTAACAGAAGCACTATAGGGTTACTGCACAGATTAGGTGGTTGTTGACTAACGTCCGAATTGGTCGCATAAAGGTATGAATTCGCCAGCTAGCGACGGTCGTACACTACCCAATAGGTGAATTTCAATAGATTATGGGAATATTGTCGGGGTCACAACTTTACTATGGGAAACCGCTGTTTAGTCAATAAGGAATAGAGAAACAGGGCAAGGCCACCTGAAGTGATGAGAATTCACTTTGACAGTTGAATTCTCACATTAGCCGATAACCTCCGACATGAGGATTTGCTAGGGAGAGGTTGTGGCATGTACAATGTGAATGAAAAAGCACCTTGTGTGTCCTCGTATATTTCTGCCAGTCACATTACTGCTTTTAGAGGGAACACAAGGGCTAGCTTGAAGGGTATAACTGCACTTGCTTCCCAAACTGGAGCAATTCTCCAGTATCTCTAAATTATCTCCAGTATTCTCTAAATTTTAAAGAAAAAGCTGTGAAACAGCTGTAAGTAGGTGATAAGGCAATTTCTATACTCCCAACCTGCAGGAGTTTCTCAAAATGCCAGTGGTAAATAATGTAAAAAATAATACTGTCTCAGTAATAAGCAAATTACAAACTACTCCCATGCTACAAAACAATCTGACAGCAGTAAAATAAAACAAACAGGCAAAAATAAAACATTTACAGTGCCACATCAGCAGTAAAGTCAATAAAAAGTCCACTATTCAGCACTAATGGAGCAAACTCTAAGAAGGTTATTCACTAAAGTCCAAATTCAACTGTCGAATTCTCAAACAGCGGATTCCCCTAGCAATACCACGACTGCGATAATTCTCCCATTGTAAAGTCACGATTATGACAATTTTAAAGTTGCGATTGTGACCATTCTCCCATTGTAAAGTTGCGACTGTGACAATATTCTCATTATAAAGATGTGACTATGACAGTAGCAGTCTATTGCGACTGTCTTTAGCTGACGATTTCTCACCTATATGTGACAATACGGACTTTAGAGAATAATTCCCTAAGTAACCAGCAAAATACAATGAAATGCTAAGTAACCAGTATGGAAACACTGACATGAATTAAAAGCCAAGTGACCCACAACCAACAGTTTGGAGTTCTACTAAGGAACTTTAATCCTATCAAACATAATTAATATGTGAAAAGAAGGTAGAGTGTTAACAGCAAGCAACCACTTCAGCAAAAACATGCCGTGGCACAATTACAATGGCAAGTGTTAGAAAGGTGAATCTGCAGAGACAAGTAGAGTACAGGTGATACCTTTTATTGGCTAACTGAATAGATGGTAAATACAAGCTTTCCAGACTACTTAGATCTCTTCTTCAGGCATGGCATTTACCATCTATTCAGTTAGCTAATAAAAGGTATCACGGTACCTATACTCTACTTCTCTCTGCTTATATCTATGGCTAGCACAGTGCCACACTCTACTGCCAAAGTGAATCTGGTGACTCTTTAAAACTGAAACCACTCTACAGGGAATGATTTTGCAGACTGTAAAAGCTAGTGGCAAGAGTGTTGAGTTTGACTTCAATTGTTATTTGTAATGAATATTTTTTATTTTGTCTAGAATGATTTCAGCTTGTCCTCCATCTACTGGCCATATAATGGAGCTGCACCTGATAAGACCAGTAGGACCAAAAAAAATATATATATATTCCCATTAGCATGGCAGTTAATTAAATGTAGCCCTTGAACTTTGAAGTTAAATTAATGTATTTGATTCAGTGTATTTTTATCTTTACTGATAGCAGTCATGTTATTAAACAGACCGCACCTAGTCCCCTTTATTTTCTATGGTGCTTTAGAAATTGTACCTACAGAAAGTGTGTCATAAAGCCTGATTTTTAATGCTAAATTCCTAAATATACTTTATAGACAAAATTTAGAATATTTGGAAGCACAGACTAAATATATAGTGACTATAAATGCATTTGAGACATTTTGATTTTTTAGTTTTGTTTGGTATTTGGCTCCAATTCACAAAGTAGATCGAAGAATCGGCACTCCAAGAGTTAAAATCAAAAAAGTTTAATCCATCGGTTAAAAACAGGTTGTTACAAAAAGGAGATAAAACTTTTTTAACTTTTTTGACTTTTTTAACTTTTTTGATTTTAACTCTTGGAGTGCCGATTCTTCGATCTACTTATACATGGTTGGCTACATTCTGGCACCCATTTTTGTTTTCACTACCTCTACATAGGATTGAGTGAACCTACCCCCCTCTATCCAATTCACAAAGCCTTAGTGGGGAATTCAGCATTGTGCGAAGTGAGCTCCGAATCTTTCGGCTCACTTCGCACAGACTGATATGCGCTCGCTGATATCCTGAATGCGGACATCAGCGAGCGCTTTAAAGGGATTCCAGTCTTGGCGAGGCGACTCTCTGGAATCCCTTTAAAGCGCTCACTGAGGTCCACATGCAGGACATCAGCGAGCGCATATCAGTCTGTGTGAAGTGAGCTGAAGGATTCGGAGCTCACTTCGCACAATGCTGAATTCCCCCCTTAGTGTTTTATATGAATAAGTGACTGGACCAAACTGAGGGGATTTGCTAGAAGTTCTACAGCAGGTGCTACCATTATTCAGTATTATGTCTTTGTGTTCCTATGAGTAGGTTAGTTTCTTGGCATTGTTTTTACTTTGGATGATTTGCATTTTGTTAGTAGTAACTCTTCCATTAAGACCACTACTGACAGTACTTCTCAGCATATATTAGATTGGGGTGTGCTAGGACGACAGTGGTTTCAGTGCTGACAGTAGTTTCAATGTCCAGTTTCAAAGGGGTGTCAATCTGATGTATCTCTTGTGTGCTCAAATTGCTTTTCATTGTTCACTACTGCATTTATCATTCCCACTCTCAGCTGTCTGTGCATAATCAGAAAGACCTGGAAAGGACATCTGGAAACTCTTGTATTTTGCAACATTTCTGCTTGGGAAAGCTCTTGCTGATGAAAGATGACTACTTTGTGTTATGTTGCTATGCTCATTCTTGCCATGGTGATAAAACTGTCACACCTTCACCTCATTCCCCTGATTGTACTTCACCAGTTTGTTTCATTTTTCACCCATTTCTGTTTCCGTTAATCAGTCTGCTTTAATTAACTCATTCATCATTCAATTGTTATTTAGCACATACTTATACACTGGGCAACAGATAAGCTGTTATCAGAAAATCTGGTATAATAATATATTATTTCCTTTAGCAATTTAAACAGAACTTAATCTATACTATGCTCATTTTTCTCCTGACATACTAATATAAATGACGTAAAATAAACATCTAAGACAAAATGTATTTAATAATTTAGGGTGACTAAGACTTTTGACACAGCAGCGCATGTATATAGATGAAGCGGGATCTGTATTGGAATGTAGCTTTAACAGTCCCACCCAGTCCAATTCAAGATCCCAAAAGATTCCAAAATAAACATGCGCCATCTGTTATTTTATTATTATACTCATTCAGTTATAACAGTATAGTTTTGAATGTTACAAGGAAACATTGAAACATGAAGATTTGTCACCTTTCATTCTGAGGTTTAAAAAAGAACTCAGATATTCCAATTACAACATAATACAGTAATGGATACATGTAGTTACACTAAAGGAATTTTGTTGGCTCCAATAACACTATTTCTTCACTAATTCCTAAAGCTTCATGTTTTTGCTTTCCCAGTGATGGATGTACGAGCTGCTCAGTAAACTATCTAATGGCAGAGCTACACTATACAGACCTTTTCTTAGTGTGCAGGAATAGAGGAAGAACTATAAGCTATGGATTTTTAGCTCAAAGTATGAGATATTCAGAGCCAAATGTTAACACAGAGCAAGGGCACTGACCAAATCAATGGTTGGATCCAAAAAGAAATGAATGAAGGAAGACATAGTTATTTGTTGGCTATTATAAATAGCCAAATGCTACTTTTTCCCATGCTGTGCCATAAACCTTATGGTGCCTCCAGTCTTGTGTGCACTGTCATCTTGAGGGTCCTTACATCTAATCTTGTCTATCCTGCTATACCTGTTAGTTGCAAGTAAAACTCTCCTCAAGAAGTCACTGCAGAAGAGACAGCTGACCATTATAGCGACTGCTAGGCAATCAGCAATATCTAAACTATAAATATACGTTATTGGTATGTAAAAGCGAAATTAAATGAACTGAAACATATCCTAGTATATCTGTTAAGTAGTTTTGTCCATTTCCTCTCTTTCCTTGGATTATTCAGATGCTTTCTATAAGTCACACAGTGCCCTGTGGAACCAGCCTCCATTGTGCACACAAACTACTCCTTAGCCCCAGGATAGTACTCTCCAGAGTATACACAGATGACTCACTTACAAGATGTATATTAATATTAATGACATTTAATAATATACCAGATTGCAGCTTTTGCCATAGGATCTTATGAAAAGCAGTGGATCTCAAGTATATTTAGGAAAACTTATTCCACTTTTCTAAGAGGTTAACATCTATTTTTAAGGACTAAGTTTTCCTTTTATCTGATGCAGTGTATGTACATGTGTATCAATCAAGAAGAAGTTTGGGGTATAAAAGGTCTGCCTGAGAGAAACCTTTTATATCCCAAGTCTCTTCTTGATTGGTTAATTGCTGAGCTGCAATTATCCAATCAGCAACAGGAATAGGATATTCAAAGCCATCAAATGTCTTCAGTTCCCTCACAGGTTTGCTCCTCAGCTATAGGGATCCCCTATAAATAGCTAGAGAGCTGGTGAAGATCCTCAGTGCCTGTGAGGAGAAGAAATCAGATGAACCTTCCTTTTTTTTTTTCTTTTTAGTGGCAGTAGGCAGTGGGCACTAGTGGTGGCTGCAGATTAAGAACAGAAGACTCCTTGGATTAACCCTTGGATTACTCTGGACCAACACTGCAGATCAAGGTGAGGAGTGAGGGCACTGAAGAGAAGATTAGCCCATCCAGGACTACTACATGGGCCTGAAGAGAAGACTTCAGGAGTGGTAAGTAGAATGATTATTGAGCTCTTTTATTGATAATGTTGTTATTAAATTATTGTTTTGAAATAAATTGTTTGTAGTTTTTGTTAATTGTTCTTTGGTTTTTTATTGTTGGTTTTTTGTTGATTGTTTTTTGGATTTTTATTGTTGATATTTGGGTTGTTATTGGTGTTGTTTTTGTGTTAGTTTATTATTGATCGGCTATTAGTTTGTTATTGATTAGTTATTAGTTTGTTATTGCAGGTTTATGGTAATTGTTTATATTTTTTTTTAGTGTATTGACTAAATACAGGTTTCCCATAGTAAAGTTGCAACAATATTTCCATAAAGAAGTCACAACCCCGACAGTAGCCATCTATTGGGTAGTGTGCGACCGTCGTTAGCTGGTGACAATTCAAAGTTTAGTCAATAACCCCCTTAAAATTTGCAATGGCTCATTTTACAGGAACTGTATTCCTTTTAACTGCAACAAATGATTTTTTTAAAGATACAAAATTTCATTATCTGTGAGCTAGATATACAGTATAGAAGAGTACTCTTCTCTGCAGTGCCATCTATGGACCAAAGGGGAAAATAGTTTCACTCTAAAGAAAGATAACACACCAGTTTTTTCCTGTAATAGCACTGTATACCTTTGGAAATTATGATATATAAAATTTCTTTTCATTGAAGATAAAATGGTATAAAATTAGTATTCTCTCAACATGTTTTTCAGTTAATGGGCATATGTAAAAAAAAATGTCAGAATTGTTATTAGTTGTTGGAGGCATAAAAGTTAATTGATGGACTTTTTTAATTGCACTAATGAAATGTATGTTTTGGAAAGAATGAGCTAAAAAAAATGGTTGTAACTAAGCATACTTTTATATATGTTATATATGTAGTGTGTGCTGTTGGTTGTTTACTTTTTGCACAGTAGCCCTAACAAAGGATTCTTCTCCACCTAGAATAAAAAGGCTAGGTACACCATAAAGTAAAAAATCCCATATGGATCAGCATGGCAGTTATTGTCACATAGTACTAGTAGTACACAGTACTAGTAAAATGTTATCTTTACATTTTAACTCCTGATCTGTATTATTTTGAGTTTGAAAGCCCAGTTTAGCTGCAACCAGTAGAAAGCAAGATTCAATACAAACCAATAACATTCAAGAATTCAACTTGAATGAAAACGGCTGTGTCAGTCCAAATAGTAATTTTCTTTTTCTGGTGTTAATAAACCATTCTCATGGGTAAATTACAGTGAAGCTTGGGGAGGCTTAGCCTTTGTGAACTTAAATCTAATGTATAAGGGTTAATAGGGTAGGAGACTGGGCACCAAGAGTTAATGGAAGTATGAAAAATGGCACTTAGTTTACCACTACAATCAGCAGTCAGAATCAGCACCAATATACATAATATGGAGAAGCTAGAGTTCTGTGCTCTTCAGATTTGGATGTGTTAAAGGGAACAGACCCAAAGGCAGTACTAAACAATAGGGTAAATGGCATTTTGTTTGCATGATTATGTGTATGTGTAAGTTTGTTTGTGTGTTAGTTTGTATACTGGCAGAGACAAGTAGAATATAGGACTGAAGGCCCTTGTTAAAGAAGAGAGGATTTTGTGGTCCTAGCTATTAGTGAGAAGGGCCACTTTTGTTATAGTTCTAGTAGTTAAACAAATGTGAGTTAGGTAAGTGAGTGTTTGGCCAAACAAGAGCACGTGTAGAGGCAGTGCCCAGAGAGGCAGTGCCCAGAGAGTCTAGTGGAAATACAACTCTCTGTTAGGCATACCCAGTGTCTAGGAGAAGGTTGTCACTGATTAACTGCAATTTTCTGCTTGGGAATAACTCTATTTCTATCCACGCCTGTGATCCCCTGAGCTTGTAACAAATTGTTCTTCATTGTAAATATTTTGTTCTACTGAGTTCTTCTGTGAATATTATGTATGTTTTTACAAAAAAGTTACAAAAATGGTGACATCTCTGATGAACTATCATTTGTCTTCCCTATTTATATAATATAAAGTATTTGTATTGCATATATTATATTATTTTTATGATGGCATCCTCATGCTGAAATGAACCTTTAATAAGTATGGAGAACAATTTTTTGGTTCACTATATATATATATATATATATATATATATATATATATATATATACTGTATATATATATATATATATATATATATCATAAACAAAGTTGCTGCTAGCAGTGTACGGATGAGGACTCTCAGGAATAAACTCAAGCACTAGGTTCTGGGTTTCTGGAGGTCTCACACCACCCTGATGTTCACTGATGACCTTGTGGGACCTGGCTACCTGCTGCAGGGAGGACCAAGCACCAAAGGCAATAGCCTAGAGTAAAAGAGCAGGAAACCCAATGGATCAAGCATTAGTACAGTAATCAGGCAAAGGGTCAAGGTAGGTAGGGTTGAAAGTGAGGAGTCAGTACAAAATTATCAAATGGGAAACAGCGCTTTGGCATGCACTGTATAAAACAGGAACCAAAATGGGCATAGACAGCAGAAACTGATGTAGTTGATATAGCACTAAGAATTGGCTGACAAACTGCACCTAAGCAGAATGGCTGCAGTTGGAAACAGAGTTCAGAACCAGCCTAGGGAACAGCTCATAACCTGAGATTGCCTCAGTGCCCTGCAGCTAAAAGTGTAGTGAAAGTGGCCCCTGCAAGACAAGCAAGTCCCAGGTGCACACACCCAGTTTGCTAAAGTTGCACAAAAAATAATTAAGTTTATAGAGAAAATAAGAGGACGGGGAGTTAACTCCCAATTAAAATTACTTAAGAAAACAGTACATTTGTATTATACATTATATATTGTTATTACACATGAACAGAGACTTTTTAGGTTTGTTCATATTTATTATCCTATCACTTTGAACAATACAAGAACAATGAATTTTGTTTGTTTAAATCACATAGGAGACACCATTGGGCTGATGCCAGACTAACAGCATGTTTTTTTTTTGTTCTGTTTGTTGTTCTGTTGGAGATAGAATGAATGAAACAAACATACATCTAACCGGATCAAGTGATCAGTGCAACAAGAGCTTTGTGTGCAGCTAAATGCACAGTGATGGGATAGCTTGACACTAGATGGCACCAGAGGAAATGTTTTTCAATTCCAAACAACAAATCTCATCCAAAGGAAACAGATCATCTGTCCAGATTCTTGTCAGTGGTTTCTCTCAACCTTACATTAATGAGTCTACTGGTTCGCATTGCTGTTATTCATTTTATACACTTCATTTGTTTTCCAGAAAAAAAAAAATAAAAGGTAAAATGTTGGTCAGAGGATTGTTTTAATGAAAACAGTGACATCTCATTCATACATATTCTGTGAATTTGTATTCTGGAAACTAGTTTACCATCACTCTCTGAAAATGTCATATGTTCTTAATGTTACAACATCTTTGATAGAATAAAATATATAATTTCCTTGCAAGAATTACAGCCTCCAACTTATGACTTAAATCATGAGTCACAGTGGCGTTCGACCTCGATGATCTGTTATTTTAAACTAGAAGTTTTTAACAGGTCTTTTCTGGGGGAAAAAAAACATGCGCAGTAAAAGAGATTTTCTTTAATAGAAACAAAAAAAAGTGCCAATATGTCCTGGCAAGTACAGTAAACCCTGTGAAAATATTAATAAAAGGTTTATTAAGGGTTATATTCCCTTTAAAATAAAAAAAAAAGATTAAGCCAGAGAATTATAAACAGATAATATCTTAAATGAATAGAAGGGAAACATTGTTAATTAATATTATAGGATGTTGTAGGGCAGTGAATTTGAATGTGTAACTACACTGGGGTAAAGGTGGTTAATGTGCTATACTTATATATGACCCAGACTATACAACATAGCAGATAAGAGGAGAAAAATAGAGCAGAGGTCAATTGTAATGGATGGTCATCATAAAATACTAAGTACTAAATACTAAAATGCATATGTTAAAAATAGTGCTAATCTACTATATTTTGCAATTGATACTTTTTATGGTAATGCTGTTCTTCCTGTTCTTCTATGGTTGACAGTATCAGTGACACACCAACAATTACAATTAAAAGTAAAGTCCCCCTGGAACATGTTTTTTCTTTAATTATCTTTCAATGAGGGTAGAGATGGTTTGGTACCCTTGTACCCTTGTTTTTTTTTTCATTTTTTTTTTTTTCTAGTTTAACTTTAATGGTAGCCTAAAACTATCAGACTCCCTTCAAATCTACAGAACACCTAGCTTACACTTTATGGTTTTGGATTCCAACCACTCGTTTTACAGGGTGGTTTGCCACTTACTGGTACAAGAAACTGTGGGGCACAATTCTTAAAAAGATACAGAGAAGCATTATTACTAATTATTACTAATAACAAAGATAGAATATTTTTAGTTTTTGCAATAACCACAATAGGACACAAAGGGTAAACTGCAGCAAAGTAATTAACGGCAATCAAATTCCACAGCTGATTTAGTCAGAAATATTTCAGTATCTAATGTAGAAGGAATCTTAATCTGACCACTTTATCACTTACTAGGGCAGGGGTAGGCAAACCATGGTTCTGGTGCCACATGCGGCTCTTCAGCCTCCTTCTTGCAGCTCCCTTTTGCTTTTACTGAAAATGAAAAGAAGAATACAGGTTATTGTGTAAATTTGATTTATTCATAATTTTATTTTTGTTATCATTGTCTTCTGTTTGTTGTATTCTGATGTTGTAACAGGTAAAATTAAAAAAAAGATTC
>WMED01000733.1:4692-30506 GCA_019650415.1 Pipa parva
AAAAAAAAAAAAAAAAAAAAAAAAAGCAACACATAAACAATAACATAGTCTTTGGTCACACATGCAATAAACTGAAGTTTAAATTTTGACCAGTGAAAAGAGTATGCCTAAACTGGACATGGGGCTGCTTGGATCCTTTTTGATAAGCTGCATATGAATTGACTCATTTGCATCTAGTAGCTTGCCTGGTAATGTGCTTCTGCTGCGCCATATCCTGCAAGGCAGATAAAGATTTATTTATCTTTCCAGCCATAGGAAACATTGCTGCAAATTTAACGCCTGTTAATAGGCAAATGTCACTGCTGATACTTGTTTATCTTAAAGGGGAGCTAAAGTTACAGGTTGGCTGGCACTCTAATAGACACCACCCTGTGCTTAGCTACAAAAACACTTTTCCATGTATGTATGTATATTTTTATTTATAAAGCACCACTAGGTTACTTTGGTATTTTAAGAGACTGCCAGAGTTCTCTGTTTAACAATAAAATGGAGAATTCTAGCATGATAATGAGCAAGAGGGTTGATGATCACCCTCTTCCCACTGATCTTGGATTGCTGTATAAGCTACATTATTAGGCTTAAACATGTACAATCAGGGGCTGTTTTTTAGACATTGCAGAAATGAAGGAGGCAGTCCTAAGTCTCTGCAGTGGAAGCGCTCTAGTTCTCAACTCAATCAGCTGCAGAGTGAGCCCACTACCTACAAGGCAGCCTGTGGCTTTGGGGGGAATTCATGATACTCCGAAGTGAGGTGCGGTGTGTTCGTCTCACTTTGGACTGACTGATCTGCGCTCGCTGATGTCCTGCACGCGGACATCAGCAAGCGCATTAAAGGGATTCCAGTCTCGGCGAGAGCAAAAGAGTTGCCTCGCCGAGACTGGAATCCCTTTAATGTGCTCTCTGATGTCCGCGTGCAGGACATCAGCGAGCGCAGATCAGTCTGTCTGAAGTGAGGCGAACACTCCGCACCTCACTTCGGAGTATCGTGAATTCCCCCATTTATCTTTCCATTAACTTATAAGTGTCACAGATCCAGGGAATACACAAAGGGGTTACCACGAGAACTGGGTCGCCACTAAAGCCAATATAGCTTACCCTAAGACTGTGGTATTATATGATACTTTATACAGCATGTAGCCACACAAAGAATCATTTTACCAATGTGATTGGTACTGCATAAAGTTACTTCAGCTGAGTCAGATTCTCTTGAGGAATATTTTTTAACAATTTAAACAGCAGTGCCAGAAATGCATGTGGTACACTGAGCTATTGGAAAATCTTTTCCATTCTGGGGGTTGTTCACTAAAGTCTGAATTGTTGGGTATAGGTACGAATTCCCCCGATAAAAACAGTCGCAATAGGCTGCTATTGCCGGTCGCATCTTTCTAATGGGAATATTTTCGCAGTTGTGACTTTATTATGGGAAAATTGTTGCAATCTTAACATTAAAAAATTGTCGCGACTTTACAATGGGGAAATTGTCGCGGATTTGTTATGGGAATCTGCTGTTTGCAAATTCGACAGCTGAATTCGCACCTTAGTCAATAATCCCCATCTATGTCAGCCATACTGTGCCACTCCTTCTTCTCTGTGCTTCTTTATTTTGACATCAATACCTTCATCTCTTACTCTTTTTGCTTGGTCTACAAATCATCTACTCTGTCTATGGATCAGATGGTCTGTGACCTTCTGGCTAAGAAAGTTGAAAATGATGTACTGTACAGTAATAAATTAAATTATATCGGATAGTTCATTGATTTCTTTTCTGTTCATTCATACAACAAATTGATTTTATGTAACTGTGACTTTACTGTTTGTATCCTTAAGAAAAATGAAATTTACCTGCATAATACCAAAAATGTTAATGTGAAGATCAGTAAATAACAGTGATTCAGGTAATAAGTGCTGTATATTACATACATAGGATGGCATAGGTTTAGGAGTAAACATAGTTGCATATTTAATTCCTACACATTCCCATTATGAAGCCACATATGGTGTATACAGGCTGACAAATATATGAATTTAATACAAATGTAGAAGGCAGAGGTTGTCTCTCTTATTAGTTTCCCCTTTTAGTTAATGTTAGGCTAATGACATACCAGGTGCAATATCGCCTGCACTTTTCAGTGGTGAAAAGTACTTTAAAGAACTACAGCCTAACAATATTTTTGCATAGAACTGATCAGTTTGATGCAAAGTTCTCATTTCTCTTGCCCAAATATATTTGAAGTACAGTAGTAGCCCTATTAGAGTGAGAACCCTTTATAAAGTTGTAACCTCTCCTCTGCCTCTCCATTTTATTCTGAACTAAACACACTGCAAAATAGGCTAAACAAAAATTCTAAATATATATATCTGTCTCTTAAATCTAAAAGTAAAGGACATTAAATTAAGAACTAAATTAAGATCTAATGTTTGATTCTTTTTCAATCAAACAGAATATTATACTTGAATTGTAGAGTTTTTTCACCCTTTAGTAGGTACACAACCACGTATAATTGCCTCGTTGTGGCAGGGTAGATTATTTATATGTTGTGATGCATGCGGCACTTTCCACTAAATTTTCTGCCGCCCTTCAGTGCACATCTGAACTAATCTATTATAGGCCTTGCACAATTTATAATTTAAGTTTTTGATGTTAAAGAGATGAAGATACCAAACAAATATTTAGTTAATTCAGCAGCATGATGCATGGTTTCAGCAGCCTATATCAAGAAAGGGAACGTGATTACAATTTAGCTGTTGAGCATGGGCATATATTATAGTACTCCCTTTAAAAAGATAGATTTAAATATATCCAATATATTCCTAATGCAGGGCTGTGTGGAATTCAGTGAAAATCACTGCACTGCAACAGTTCTAAAGTGCTTTGCAATCTATGTAACCTTTCATTAATTGTAATTCATATCTTCTTCATTTAAGGGAAATTTTGGCATGTATGCAAATAAATCCCTTAAAACAAAACACCTATAATTAGGGTTGCCACCTCATCCCTTAAAAAACAAACGCATTGAAATGCACAATCTGCAGTGCGGATCTGAGTTTAGACGCAAGCTATGTGTGTAAATCCTACATATGGATTAAAAAATGTACGTACAGTAACTGAAGGAGGGTGACTACTTGCCCTGTCTTTATTATATGTTCTGTGTTACATTTTAAAGGTAATAAATATCTTAGCGAGCTGTTTCTTCTACCTGATGATCAAATATAATGGATATTAGGGATACAGATATTAAAAAATTGTTTTCAGTATGTTTTGAACTCCTGATCATTTAGGCAGGTTATTCATTATATATTATATTCATTCAAAATTGATAGATGGCACTTACTGTATGTCTTTATAATGTTTCCTTCAACAAGCTTAAACAAAAATTACATGTTTTTTTCAATATACATATCAGGGTTGTCAATTCATCAATACTGAATTCACATTTTATCTAAATAAATGAATTATGTCTAGTTATAATGCCTCAAAACCTTTTATTATGTTGTATGCAATATTTTTTATTATGCAGTCCATGTGCATAAATACTACACATTAAACTATAGTATGAATTGCCCGCAGAGAGCACTTATAGTACAATCATTAGGTTTCATGTAGAAAAATTGGACACCAGTCCTACCATAACTGCCAGCATATTCTCATAAGGGCAAGAAGTAGACCAGCAAATAATAATCAAGAAACTTGTTTATGATTACTCTTTGACAAGCAACAGTTTAAATTCATATAAAATAAAGGTCTCCCTTTAACACTGGTTTGAATATTATTACATATTTTCACAATGAAAAGAGTATTCCTATATTATTCATGCTTTAAAGAGGATGTGAAGCTTTATAGTTGATGTTGATGGGACAAGATCAGTCAAACATCATTCAGAACTTTACCAGTTACACATCAATTGTGGTAGATGTACCAAATGGAAGCACTGTTTTTATTCATGAATACATTAAAATGCCTTTCCAATAATTTGGGCTGTACTGCTGGTGGTGCCACACAAAAATACTACCACAGCTAGATAACCACTAAAAGCACCTATAAAAATATCCCGCTGGTGCTACAAGACAATTGAATGAGAGATATGTAAGGCATTTTGTTGCATATGGAAAAACATGATGCTGCAAAACTCACTAGTGGGCGAAATTTATTAAACTCGGAAAAGCCGTTTGCGCTTTTCCAAAAGTTAATAACGGGAGAAGGCTTTTAAGTTTCTCCTGGTAAGTATCGCGATATTTGCCTCGTACTTGCCGTGACAAACGTTTTTTATTAAATATATCCATGGAAAGATAGCTATACTGTATGGATACCCTTTCCATGGATATATTTAATAAAAAAAAGTTTGTCACAGTAAGTATCACACGATGCAAATCTCGCAATACTTACCGGGAGAAACTTCAAAGCCTTCTCCCGAGTTATTAAACTCGGAAAAGCCGAAATGGCTTTTCCGAGTTTAATAAATTTTACCCTAGCTAATGTGCTAATGACATTAAGGCCGAGCTCCGATATGCTACTTATATGGTTGCTGGGCTCACAGGGTTAACATGACCATAACAGTTCATTGCTGCACCATATTAGGAGCCAAAATACCACTCTTACCATATGTATATTAACTATAGATAGACCCAGCTGGATAGTACCTCATCCTCCCTTATACCTGGCACCTTTACATAGATCTTCCTTACTCACATGACTGTATATGACTATTACTGTACTGTCCAGCTGATGGGCTACTGGCCACTATCTCATGTAACTTGCCTTCTAGGCAGTGACTAGTGAAGAACTACTAGATACTGTAAGTTTTGTGCAGGGATATTCTCTGTACTTGGATATAGGTGCTGTATACAAGCCCGACAAGTACACCACCTTTGCAATAAACCATACAATTGTCATAGCTGTGTCATCTTATCATGTTAATCATGTAGGCAGAAAGCCCAACACAATTCATGGAGACTCCTCTGGCAACAAGGAGTTAATGAATATATATTAAAGAAATGTGACCCAAGTCAATCAAATCCACATCAAGGATATTTTATTTAATACAATGCTATTAATGTAATTCACATTTGCAGAGGATTTGTAAGATCTTCCATTTAATAAACATACATTAACATGAAAGAAATGATGCAGTGTTAATTTGATTTACCAATCTTTCACACCCACCGCATGAGTGAATGAAAGAATTATTAAAGAAATCCCAGTGAGGATGGGAGATGTCAATCAAGAGGAAAGAACTTGCTCAAGGTGAGGAAGGTCAGAAAATGGAATTTCAACATGTCCCCGCTTCTTATACACATTAGCTGTGATGAATAACCTCAAATCAACCTTTGTTTAAAGAAATACTTTACAAAGAAAAGAAACATTTCAGGCTCACATGTACCTAGATTTTGTATTATTGCACCCAGACTGACTAATAAATAGGAACTTTCCCATGACATGCTTCTGGCATACTTATTGTTTTTTCAGCATACTGGCTTTAAAGAGATACTTTCACATAACTAATTCAACTTTTTCTTCTTCGGGCTGGAAAGGAGGGAAATTAAAAATGTTATTAGGCAGTAAGGTAGGTAAGCAATTTAAATGTTAAACTTTACTCATCTTTTTCCTGCCACTGGACTTCTTCAGCCCCACTTCATTTACTCCAGGACTCTCATCCATTGTTCAGCTACAAGCTAGGCAAAGAAGAAAAGGTGGATGAAGAAGCCCATGGCAGCTATATTAACACTCTATTAGGAAGGCATCGGGGCAGCCATTATTCTCTCTTGGACCCAATTAATGCTTTACCTACAGTAAGGCTAATGTCACACAAGGTTGTTTGCCACTGCAAACCACCACATGCATATCCATCAACTTATTTTGCTACACCTGTGTAACCACTCTAAAATATGGCACCAAGGGTGTTGGCAGCCTATGCAGACCTACTTACAAGCAACAGACACTGGAAATGAAGATTATGGGGTCATAATATCCCTGTAAGCTTTAGGGATAGAGAATGTTTGTTCCTAACATCTGTGATTGTATCCAACATCTGAGGTTAATATTATCATTTGTGGTGTTATTATATTGTATTGTATTTATTCATTTATATAGCACTGACATATTACTCAGCGCTTTTCAGAGATTCATCATTCACTTCAGTCCCTGCGCCATGGAGCTTACAATCTAGTTTCCCTATTCAGTCACACACACATAGACAGACACAGATGTATGTTTTTGGATTGTGAAATTCAAAAACAGGTATGGGGAAACAGACAAACTCCATGCAGATGAAGTCCAGGGTGGAACTGAACCCAGGGCTGCAAGGCAGCAGTACTAACCACTAAAACGCTGCACTGTTATCCAAATATTGGTGTTTAGTAGAGTGATTCTTATTTCTGCAATATTCTGCTGTAATTCCAGAAATAATGTTACATCATTAGTGTTTTAATAAGAACACTGGGCATGCCCTATCCCTAGGAGAGAACGCTATTCCTACTATGGAGAAAAAAAATCAGGATTACAGACTATGACAAAGTGACATACACAGCATTGTATGTAAAGCATTCACATGATAGCACTGCGTTATAGAGTTACATTTAAATGCCTGGGATTTGTTCATGGCTTTAACAATAAACGCTATTATATAAACTGTTCCCAGACCTCCCTAAGTCATAATGACTTGACCATTGAGTCAGCCCATCGCTAAAGTCCTTTGCTATAGTAACACAAATATATTTAAAAAAAAAAAAAAATTTTCTTTACAATATTTCACCTTGTAAAGATGTGAAAGAGAATGTAATGTACATGCAGCTCCAGCATTCCTCTGTAATTTACAGTTACACATGCTAAAAATGTCTTTGTAAGAGGCAATGAATCACGGGCTACCAGAATGCAGAGTCCACCCCCCAATCCATTATATTTAGTTCCCCAAAGGAAATTTAGTTTGTATTACTGTATTTGAGCAGCCCTTGTTCATAATTGCTTCTTGCAGCTCTTTGCCTTCAAGCTGTTGTAGCTTAAAGTATTGATTTGTCTTTGTCAGGAATGTTGTTTTGCTTTCTCTCCTTTCCTTTCACTTCCCAGCATTTGATTATATATATATATATATATATAAAAGCATCAAGAAAGGAGGATTGAAGAAACGTAGGCCCTAATTCACCATTGTGCGAAGTGAGCCGCGAAGTGTTCGGCTCACTTCGCACATGGTGTTATGCGCATGCTGATGTCCTGTGTGCGGACATCAGCATGCGCATTAAAGGGATTCCCCTCCCGGTCAGAGCACTCGAGTCTCCTTGCTGGGAGGGGAATCCCTTTAATGCGCCCGCTGATGTCCGCGTGCAGGACATCAGCGGGCGCATAATACCATTTGTGAAGTGAGCCGAACGCTTCGCGGCTCACTTCGCACAATGGTGAATTAGGGCCGTAATGTTTATACATTTCTTCTTTGTGAGTTGGATGTAAGATTAGCTGTCAAACAATATATCCCTTCTCTTTTAAGTTGTGAAAAATAACACTGCTTGTGTCCTAAGACTCCCAGACCCTCTGTGGCACTACAGAAGGGCACTGCAGCACCACCTAGCTCACACTCTACCAGTTTCCAGTCCCAGATGCTCACTTCCTACAAAGGTCTGCTCTTGTGCATGAGCTAAATGGGTGTCAGAGGTTCCTTAAGAATAGATGGAAAGGTTTATTAAACAAAGAGCACTGGGAAACATATAAAAATCAATACTTTGGTCACTCCATAGTGGATAGCAGTGGATCTACATTGCTCATTTCGTCGGTTCTGGTCCTCCTTCACTCATTGCTAAAGTTTGGGTTTCCCTCTATCTCTGACCTCAATGATGCAATCCTGCTGCACCCTTTGCAAATGCTTTTCTCTTTAAAGTATGCATACAAATAGATGTAGGGTTTGATAGTGGATCATCAGACGCTGAAAACTGGCTGATGCTGAACTTGACAAAAACTGAAGGTGCAAGCTGTAGAGAGACTTCCTGAAGAGCTGACACTCCACTGAACAGGATACTAGAAAACAGGAACAGAATTCACATGAAACAGATCCCTTTAAGGCAGACTTGAAACTGAAAATAACTTGATGCTGGATTTTATTTATTTATTTTTATATAGCACTACTATATTACACAGCGCTTTACAGAGATTCATCATTCACTTCAGTCCCTGCCCAATGGAGCTTCCAATCTAGTTTCCCTATTTAGTCGTACACAGATGTATGTTTTTTGATTGTGGTTGGAAACCCACTCAAGTGCGGGGAGAATATACAAACTCCATGCATGATGGAGTAGAATTGAAGCCTGGACCCAGTGCTGCAAGGCAGCAGTGCTAACCACTGAGCCAACTTCCACTAGTGATGGCAATTAGTTAATGATCGAGCACTGCTGAAGGCAGCGCTCAGCTTTTTGAATTTGCTGCTGCTGATGTCATCTGTGAAGTCAGCCTCTCTGGATTGGCTGATCCAACCCAGAAGTGCTGGGAAGAGCTGTGTCTTTGCAACACCTGCCAGCATTCAGCTGGGAGAAGTACGCGCATGCAAGCACTGCTTGCTATAGATGCACAGTGATGAATAAGAGCAGCTTCATGGTTCTAGTTAAAGCACTAATTTATGTGACTTCATTTTGTTTAGCCACAGCTAGTGTTAGTCAACCAGCAAGTGTGTGCTGCTGTTTTGTGGTTCACTTCCTGCTATTAGGGAAAATAAAAACTAGTAGAGTGGTGCTATAGTTTTCTAGAAAATTAGCTGGGACTCAATGAGGACTCAGGGCCTTAGTATTTACTCAAGTCAAAATAGTCACGTATAGCTAAGAATTTGCATTTGATCAGCACTTACCCATGTTCGCTTATTGAACAAACTCTGCGATGTGGCAAATGTGCATTTAATTTAGGTGACTAAACAGTTGCAGACATATGGAGCTCTTCACATTACTTTGGAACAAAGTGAATTTAACAGGTGAATTCAGACTTTAGTCAAAGTGAAAATTTAGTTTAGCTTAGTTTAGTAATTTAGTGAAAATTCAAATACATGATCACAATATAGGGGAAGGCAGCAACATTCTAAATAATCAATACAGATTTTACTCAAAATCATTTCTGCTTCCCATGGGCAGTCAAATTTAACTCATACATAGTTAATTCAAGTCACCAGGTAAATTATTATACATGATATTCTTCCCATGAAGATAATTTATTGTACTGGGGTTAAAGCCCTAAAATAGTCTCACTGGAGCCATAAATATCCAGTTATCCAATTTATCATGTGAACTGAAAAAGCTACAGTTCTATGTAAAACTCACAACATGGTTGTGATATCTATTATGTCATCTTTGGTTTTCTTTCATCAGAGTAAACTATGTCTCGTTTAATGTTTTCTAGAAAAAAATGAGTTTACATTGTTGGTGAGCTGTTCAATTTTTTAAATAAAAAAAATTCCAGAGGCATTCAAAATAGGAATTATCTGCAGATGATTTGTATACTAAATGGAATAAGCACAGGGGACAGATGATTTTATTAAAGTCATGCAAAGGTCTTTACAACACCAAGTCCATCACTATTAACATATATTTCATATATTGCTAAAGTTTCTCTTCTGAGTCAGGTAATAGCTCTAATGACCACAAAAGCACTATTATCTATTTTTTAAATAATTACATTCACCTTTTTATTTTCTGTTATTATTAATACTATTATGTATTCAAAATTATTAACCCTAATAAAAAAGGTAAACATGTTAAGGGATTCAAGTATTCTTTGGAAATTAACCTGCTCCCCTAGGTAGAAATATTAAGAGAATTAAGTTATGTCATGTCATCATGTTTATATCAACCAAATTATTGTTTTCCAGCCCTGCTGGGCTGTAGAGAGAGAAATTGCCGCTACCAGTAGAAGGATCTAGTTTGGGTCTATAGTGGAAGTCTTGGTTGGAAGGTAACACCTTTCCCCAGTGGATTTCTGTCAGTAAGCAGTTTATAAAATTGCCAGGCTAGTATCAGGAAAGCAGCAAGCTCTGCTGGACAAGGAATGAGTAATGGGTTAGACCCCAGAGGTAACAGGTGGGCATCCTTCCCATTTAGATATGCACAAAAGTGCTTGTATTTCCAGATTGAACTCTCATCTTATAAGATCATAAGGTCACCTGTTGGTGCATTAAAGTGTTTCGTGTTGCTGATTAACTGAAGCTGTTCTATGAGTATCCTGCATATAAACATTATAAAAGTTTTTAATCTCCAATGTCTAATTTCTTGTGCAGTGATTCAACCCTGGGATACTGGTTGGCTGGTAAGAGAGTGAATGTAAACAGTGATCCAAACCTAGGATACCGGTGGGCTGGTTAGAGAGTGAATGTAAACAGTGGTCCAACCCTGGGATAGTTGTTGGCTGGTTAGAGAGTGAATGTAAACAGTGATCCAATCCTGGGATACTGGTTGACTGGTAAGAGAGTGAATGTAAACAGTGATTTCTTACAATTTACACTTAGATTTGCACCGTGTTTGAGTCTGAAAATATGCGGTTTGTATTAAATCACTTTTTAAAAGTAATGTATTCTACCATTGCTCAGACCTCTTTATCTCAGGAAGTAGTACTGATAAGCTCACCAGGCTGCAGTGATAAAAATAATGGATCGGTTCTAGTCCTTTGTCTGCAGCAGGCTACAGCCTACATATTTCTGTTACAAGACTCTTTTACACTGTCCAGAACTATTTCTCTCTCTGGGTTTTTACCTGTTTTCTAGCATGCTGCATCTTCAATGCACTCTTTCCAGTCTGCTTTGAAACTCACGTCCCCATTTATCCCTATCGGTCACAAAGGAATTAGATGATTTTATTGGGGTTTAGTCAGACTTTATATAATTGTTGATGAGTCAGATTCTAATAATCCAACCCAGTGCAAAAATCATAGGATGCCCCTCTACTTTACAATATTCAGGGTAAATGTGCCCAAGGTTATTACTGTCTTTTGGAAAGATGGAGTATGGAAGTGAAAATCAGTAAAATTACACTATTTCATATAACTGTAAAAGGTAGTACACATTTCCTGCTTTACAAGACCAAATCTGTTATATCATATGGTTAGATATGGGCAGATACAGCAGCATTTAGCCTTATCCACTTGTCTAAATGCATGGTATAAATGTAGGGCATCTATAATGGGTTAGACAATATTTTCTGGCATATTTATGTCTCATTATGGTAGAATTTATATAAATTATATGTTGAAATTTAATCAACCAGGTGAATCTAATATACTTTACGCTATCCAAAGGACTATACATGATATACAGAGCCCTGTATCGATAAAGAGAAAGAAATACTCGCTTATAAGGTGCACACACTCTAAATTTTATTACAAGTATTCCAAAAATCAAAAAGTCAAAAGATGGTGAAAAAACACTGGGCTTTCTTGAGCACAGATAATTAAAAACAATTAAAAAGTACAAAGAGTACATCAGTTGCTGTACAAAGAAATTATCAGACCAAAATAGCTGCTTATTATAGATATGTAAAGAACCTCATAACAACATCAGTAATGAATGAATATCAATAACCCACTACTTTACCGTCCAGTCATAAAGTCACTATTGATTAGGTTTTCGAATCCAGGTGAAATGTGGATTTGAAGGCAGCTTTAAATAATGCTGTGAATCAAGATGGTTATTTCGTAGGAGTTAGTAGTCATAGCAAGTGCAGCTAAGTGGTCTGTAAGCTGGACGCGTTTCGTCCAGAAGGTGGACTTTTTCTTGCAGCTTCATTCATTCATTACTGATGTTGTTATGAGGTTCTTTACATATCTATAATAAGCAGCTATTTTGGTCTGATAATTTCTTTGTACAGCAACTGATGTACTCTTTGTACTTTTTAATTGTTTTTAATTATCTGTGCTCAAGAAAGCCCAGTGTTTTTTCACCATCTTTTGACTTTTTGATTTTTGGAATACTTGTAATAAAATTTAGAGTGTGTGCACCTTATAAGCGAGTATTTCTTTCTCTTTATCGATACTATGTAAATATATATACTCCATAGGTTTGCACCACCGCTTTATTGCGTTTATTATTATTAAAATATAGATTGCTTGTGCTCATTGCCATTTTTAGCTCTTGTTATACAGAGCCCTGTATGTTAGAGGTAGCTAACAATTAAGTTGAACATCTCCTATCAAAAGTATGGTATCATCAGGCCATCCCATTATCAGGATTTGTTGCACTGGGAACATGTTGCTCCATGTAGATAAAATTTACATGCTTTCAACAAAATCTACAATACTGTAATTGGTGATAGAATAGGAAATGGCAAGATTATATACATAGAGATTTGATTACTTCAAGAATGTCTCCATGCCCTTCAGCCAATCCTGGAGTGATTTATTTTGGTTCTGAATAAGGCTAATGCGACAATTATCCAGTGACTACTGTAAGTGCAAAATTCACCTTAATGGCTAAGCTAGGCCATGCTTACTTTGCTACCCCCCGAGGTGCAGTGTATGTGCCATGGACCCATCCACCACACTATCCAATGGTTATAAAAGAAATATATAAATTGGATCCAGATTGCAAACAACTTTACAGTAAACGTTTAAACCAATATACAAAAAGAGAAATGTTTTCCCCTTTAATTAGGGGTAAGCCTGCCACCTCAAGAGGCCTTCCACTTTTTCCCCAGACCTACCGGTAAGTCTTTCTACAAATCCAGGTAAAGCTGCTCCATAAAATCCATTTTGGGTAAGCATCATATTGCCGCATTCCCCTAGCTGTGCAAATCAGCAACTCTACTTCAGCTTCTAACTATTCCTTTTTATATAGTTATGGGGACAGAAATGAATACTAAATCACTGGAAAATACAAAATGTTCATGTGTTTTTCAGCAGTGAATATAATTTTGGTCAGCCTCATTTCACCTTAGCATTTGTATGAATCATTCCTAAAAGCAGATTCTAAAGTATAACCAAGTATTGCTGAATAACTGCTGCTTCTCCAGCTCTTTCGGAATATTGGACTGATTTCCATATGATAGGCAGTGTTAAACATCTGGCGTTTATTGTTTCCCTTCTTCTTACCATTAAACACAGGAAGCTCTCCCTTGTCAATATTTTATGGAGCAATTACCACCACTGCAAATGTAAACTGTTTGCATAAAGTCATTTGCATCTGTATTCCCTGCAATTTGTGAAAGCCGCCATTTTTTTATGGCTCAGCAAACTTATGCAATATTTCAGAAAAAGTATTCAAATTGATATGACAGGAAATTAGAAGAGCCAGATGTATGACCCTGTTTTGGCTCACTGGAAATGGATTCTGTTCGTAACCGATGCTCTGAACCTAGAAAGTATATATTATTAATGTGCAGAAATGATTACACGTTGGTCCATTATGATTCTGTTTGAAAAACGGCTATCAATATTTTAGTTTATTTTTTGAAACCTATTAATTTAAACATGTGAGGCTTGGTTATTATTACAGAACTCGGCAATTTTTTGCATTTTGATAATTAAAGGCACAAATAATTATATAGCTATTGAATGTGCAAGAGGTTTGTATATGAATATATAATATATATAAAAAAACATTTTTTTTCACTTCTTCCTTTCATTCATGGTTTCAAATAATAGGTGTTATATTTAGAGTACTGAATATGGTTACACAGACCTTTTAGGGTTTTCCACATGATGAACTGAAATGTTCATGGCCTTTAGTGACTGAAAGCTGTTGTAAATTGAATGATCTAACCACTGCTTCATTTTCATACCCTTCTAATATCTAATTAGTTAATCATTCTAATTATAAGAAAGACCCATGGATGTCTACACACCAAACATTAAGGGGGGCAGTGGTGTAATGTCATAAAGTCACAATCACATCAGGAGTTTAGGATTATCCCAGTGTATCAGCAGTTTAGTAATGATTAGTAAGGAAAAACAGTGTGATGATAGGGGCAATAAGAGATGGGGATGACAGTGAACAATATAAGAAAATAGAGGGAAAACAGAAACTGACTGAAGGAATATTGCCCTCCTGAGTTCGGTCCTGCATACATTTACATAGAATCATCTTTGGCAGATGGTGGATATTGAAATGAGTCCTCCTTAACTAGTGCCAGCCCCTCAGACTAAGAAGAGTAGAAACGTCGTTTCATGTAAAAAGCTTCTTGGCCATTTTAAAGGGAAGTAAACTTTGGGATGAAGGAAATTCCAGTAGCCCAAACTCACATAAGGAAATTAGAGTGATAGCTAAGAGAGAATAAATCAGAAATGTACTCCATAAAACTGGTAGCCATACTACTAATGTAAAGTATGGTTACCTTTCCATTGAAAAATTTGATTGAAAAGTTTCTGTCGGTAAATATTGATCGAAAAAATCTCACAATATTTACCATGAGAAACTTCCCAGATCTCACAGGAATAAACTCGGAAAAGCGAAATCGAGTTTTTCTGAGTTTATTAAATTTCGCTCCATAAGGTTGGCAATTTTGTGCATTTTGGGTTGCACAGATGTTGCAGGATCTGGCTAGAACATAATTAATAAGCCAGACACATGTGAACTGCAGAACTGGAGATATATTGCTTGGTGTGCGGGCTGTTTTGTCAAGGGAAAAGCTGCTCTGTGTAGAGGGAATACAGTTACAGTGATAGTGTAAAAGATATGCCAAAGAGGTAACTCTAAGACAGGGGTCCCCAACCTTGGTAATGGGCCGCATGGTGGTGATGCATGCACAGGAAGAGCATCGCCATTGTGCAGCCAGCAACATGAGTTGACCCTTCCTTCCTAGTCTGTCAAACCTTTGCTGGTAGGGCAACTGGTCTCCAATCCAGTAAAGGTTGGGGATCACTGCCCTAAGAGGAGGAAAATGCAACCCTCAGGGAATATCAGTGGGAATTGAGAGTAAAGGGGATTCTCTGTTTTGTTTGAGACAGAGAACAGTTTAAGGTTTGCATCTGGAGCGTTTTCTATAATAAAACAAAGATTGTTTTCAAGTAAACTGGTGAGAGTTCAGGCCTGGAGACTATGCTTATCTAAAATTATCAGACCATTATTTCCAGTGCAACTTTTTTTGAAAAATTCAAAGTGGTAAATGAAAGAAAAAAATACAAACCAAACCATAGAATTATAAAATGACTAGTTCTACATAGATACGCAATGCAGAAAATATTGTAAAATGCAGCTTTTCCACTTTTATAAATATATCCAATTACATATTCAGTTAATGCATAGCAGATTCTTTACAAAAAAAAAGTGACACGTATTCCTAACAGTTATTTTAAAGAGAAGCATGTGTGATGTATTGGCACTAATATCTATTTCATTTTAGTATAAAATCGTATAAAATGGCATCTTCATTAAAATATATTTAGCTCTCCATTTTTTTTAATCAGAGAAAATACCTAATTAAAAGAATATCCCCTTCCTTGTTCACAAGATAATACTGTTAGGTCAAATAATACATTTTGTGTCTTTTCTTAAACAAACTTTGAGCATAGAGAATATTGTCTGGGTTTAAGTGACATTCTGTCATTTGCATTGATCCATCGCTGAACTGCAACTGTTGCTATGAAACCAACATCAAAAATAGTAATGTTCTTTTGATCTCTGTAGGTAAAAATGCTAATGCTCTTGCTTTCCCTGCAAACAATCTGCACTGCATATCAAACAAGTACATAACAATTAGACTACAGCAAACAAGTATTCAAAAGAATATTAATGCACTGTACAATAGTTGCTGAAATAAAAATCATTTGCATTGCCTTCCTGGGTTCAGGATATTCAGTTTTCTAATTATTCTCCCCAGAGGCAAGTGACATATTTGATTTTCTAAAAAAAAAAAAAAACACTGTTTCTAAAATACAAAAAAAGAAAACACAGTTAAATAAAGGGAAAGTGAAGTGCAATGCATTGCAGGTCAATGTGCCTTTCTATAGTGTTATTCCTTTGTATGAAATGTCTACATTGCTGCTCTTCCAGCTCTTTGACTTATAAAAGTGATGCTTTTTTGAATTGCTTCTCTATTATGTTAGGAATGTCAAGTTCCTTTCATTCCAGCTGTTGGAAACTACTGGTACCTTTCACCCAATAGTATTGAGATAGCCAGTAGCTGCCAATCTAGAGAACTAATATGAAGGGATCTAATTCATTGATTATTAATATTGATATTATAAAAACTATTTGCAAAAATTGGCAAAATAGCCAAAAACGTGTTAAATCACAGATTTTCTTTTTTCCATATTTTAGCATTTCTTAAATATTTTGCATAATTAAAAAAACTTCACCACCACAAATATGATAGCCCCCCCCCCCCATTTTTTTAACACCGCAACTTTTCGATTTTGACTTGGTGGAATGACCAGCTTTAATTTTCTATTTGATTTTGCTAAAAACTAAACCCATAACTCTTGGCTTGGCCTAAACTATTTTGGTGCAACGATGAGGTTGAAACTAGAAAATTGCATCAAAAATTCCATCCAAATGTGACAATAATGTGTGGAAGGGCTCTGAGAAAAATCTGAGCCATAAAAATCTGGGGAAAAAGACTATTTGGAATTTTATAAATATAATGCTTTGGGGTGGTTTCTGTTTCCAAGTTTGAATGATGCTTATCTTTTTAATTGATATGGTAAATCAGGTGTGGGTTTCTAAAAAAGACACAACTTTAGAGCAGCAGAATTTTTTATGTCATAGGATCTGTCATAAAAAACAGTGGACACTGCTACATTCCTTATACACAGATGGTATATGATAGGGCCTTGGTGCTGCATCAAGTCATTAGATCGCTACTTTCAAACTAAATGTTATAAAATATACATTCTATATCACTAATTATTAATTAACAGGGCAGAGCAATCAGGGTCTCAGGGGGTTATAAGTCTATATTGTCACGTAAAGGTGTGAATTCGCCAGCTGAAGACAGTCACAATAGACTGCTACTGTCGCAGTCATATCTTTATAATGAGAATATTGTCGCAGTAACGCTTTTACTATGGAAATATTGTTGCAGCCGCAACTTTACATTGGGAATATTGTCACAGTCGCAGATTTGCTATGGGAATCCGCTGTTTGAGAATTTGACAGTCAAATTCGGACTTTAGAGAATAATGCCCTCAATGGTCCCAGTAGAAATCCTTTTTCAGTGTTTCAAAAATAAGAAATATTTTATATTAAAAAACACTTACACTTAGTTGGAATTTCTGGGACTCCTTTTGAATCTGTATTATCTAAAATTTTGCTTATAGATTGGAGGGGTGTTGGTTTATGTTACAGATAAAAAAATGACAAGCAGAAAAGATATACACAGAATGCAATAACAGACATGAATCCCATTTCAAAAATAATAGTTTTATAAGTACTATAGGGAAACTGTCAAGCTGATTCAAATGGAAATGTTTCTCTTGTTCATGTAAAATGTAGTTTTAATCAGGTCTAAATGACTTGACATTAAAACTGATTTTGTATGGCAAACATTTGCATGATTCAAGAAACGAGTAAGTTGGATTTTTTTTTATTCAGCCAAGGCCATTGCAGTGAGACCTAAATCTACTTTGTAAAAAAGCCGCTCACTCTGCAAAGATGGTCTTGTACTGTCTTTATTGATTCAAGCAATTTTGCATGTTTTCTGAAATTTTAGTGAAGTTTTAGTCACATGGAAACTGTTTTTGGATTTTTTGGTGTAAGTGGACCATAGTAGAATTTTTACCAGAGACACTAATTAAAACCCCAAGTGGGAATGTATTTATTGAAATTAAATCTAGTACATCAGATTTTATATATAGGTATGTTCCTTGGATGTTCCAAGCATATTGCAGTTTTACAGCATGACCTGGGGAAATTTATTGCATGGTTGAACACAATTACCAAGAAAATTAGGCATGCTTTGTGTTTTGGTAGCAATTTTAATTTTCATTCCAAAGAACTTCAGTCTTTACCTCTGCCAATAAAACCACAAATTCATGAATGAGCCATAGCAAGGCAGGAGGATCCTACAATCCTCTGAGCCCAACAGTAAAGAGGTCCTCCAGATAGTTGACCAATGTGCACAGGTCAGCCTTATTCCTTATTAACCACACTAAGAACTTACTGAAATCCTCTGAATATGCACTTGAGATGAAGAAGCCCATGGGAAGACAAAAATTAAGATTGATGGGCCCATCAAAGAAGAACCCCAAAAGATGTTGTTATGAATTACTGGGCAATGGAATGTGTTTCCTGAAACCAGAACATTAATACTGGAATCTGAATGAGCTACCTTTTTGACACTAGTCATCATTAAATAATAATCCAACCCCTTTTTCATGCAAGTCACAGATGTAGTGGGCCTCAGCTTGCCAGAGCACCTCTGAAAGGGATGATTCTTCTGAGGACCCATCAGTTTCAGCCATAGGTTAATGTGCTTATGTTTCCATTGTATGGGGGGGATGCAACACCATCCTCTGTTAGAAGTGCTCATCAAACCTCAGCAGAGGGCAAAAATAATAAAAAATCAAAGAATTCTCCCTTACTTGTTTTATTTTTGTATTGCCTTCAAGAGTGCCGCAGTGGTCCTGCTAAAGAGAAATAATCCCCCCCCCCCAAGAACAGCCCCAATAGATGGGGATCAATACCTTGAGTGGCAACTCCTAGTGGTACATGTATAGACCCATCTCCTTTGCCTGCTTGGCCCACTGTTTGCCACGCACCTACTCACCCTAAAAGATCTGACTGTGCCTGTGAATGTGTTCTGGGCCTTACTGTTGCTCCTTGCCACTCCACTCTCAACTGCACACTGTGGCCCTGGCCACTAACTACTGCCTTCTCCCATCCTTCTGATTTGAGCACATCCCTGTCAATAGTCCCTTCTATTATGTAAAAATAATAGATTTCAGTATATTATCCAATAACATTCACCTGCCTTGGGTACAAGGGAATCCCACTGTTGTGCCTATTCTCCTGGTGAAGAATAGGAATGGTCTCTACTGTTGCACATGCAGACTAAATATTGCTCTGTTCTGTCCATATGCTGTCTTTATACTAACTCTAATTCAGCTTACTGCTGAATGATATACACATATAATACAATACCCCTCACAGGCAGCATTCCTGCTATCAATCACCAAATGTGTTTAGTTAAAAGCCCTTGTGAAAAAGATCCTTGCTCGTTCTTTCTTACCTGCAAGTATGGTAAATTCCTAATCTCCGCATATTTGGGAATTTAGTGATAATGTGATTTTTGATCTTGTATATTTAAAAAAAATATAGCAGAATGAAGATAAAAAGAACCCAAATCACTAGCGCACACTTCAAAAAAATCAGAAAATATATTGAGATAATTTGATGAAAAAATTTATATATTTTTTATTCATTAACATAATAAAGAAACACTCCAAACAGAAAAGAAAACAACAGCAAAAAAAGATTATTAAAAACAATTAAAATCTCCATGAGACCATGAAACCCATAAAGAGTGGACAATACACCTGATGATTCGAGTGTGACCCCTTAATAATTAATATATGTAAATAAATAATTAGTCAGATTTAGGATCTAATACAATGAATACCATCAAAGGTCCAGACCATCATCTCTGTGCATCTCATCTTACTGCATCAAATATCCACAGTAAAGCATATTTACCATAGAATAATGCTTGATTATATCATCCGAGTGGTTAGATGTACTTGTGTCTGGATCCGAACATGGCCAGTATAATAGGGATACCGGATGTAAGTGTGTCCCTCCACTATCGTGCCTCACTGAACGCGTTTCGCCCTTAGGCTTCTTCCCGCAGTGTGCCCTGGTATATTTAAAAAAAATACACAGTTAAGAAGTTATATAAAAATGTACTCATATGATACTCTGATATAAAATAGCAGTATATGCTGAGAAGTTTTACTAAGTTAATTAACACTGTATACAAACTACAGTATATGCACTATGTATAAAGCACTTTATTACTTTTACTACTGAAAAGCACAGAGAGATATGTGACATCTAGTGGTGGACATTGATAATGCGCTATAATGCATTTTCTTATGTGTCATATTGTGTTTATACCTTTATGGTTTTTAAATTAATGTGGTATGATGCAAATTCCAATGGATGAGGTACCTAATGAATTAGCACTGAGTAGTTTGATTACCCTGCAAAAGACCTCAAGATAAACCAAAACACTGGGTAGTAATATAAGTGATATAAATACACAATTTTTAAATGTAAAAAATAACATGGCTTACGTTTAGAGAGGAGCTTTAAACCACACACTACAGCAGAAAGCGTGTGATCACACTGGTACTCCCTACACTTTATGATTTTAATAATAACAAATGCTATGAGAAATGTAAATCATATTCACATTGTGCTTTGTTCCCTAACAGTCGCTTTGTTAATCATGTAAATATGATAGCCTTAAAGGCAGATTTGTTGTAAGATAATCTTAGTGGAAATACATTTTCCTGTACATAAACTATTAAGAAAAAAACACATTCCATCTGACTGAAACAGTGCTTTCAGGATAAATGTATTGCAACGTAGAGTACATATTGTGGAAATCAACAGGGATGAATATGACAAGGCAATTAAAATACACTGCTGCAAAGGTTTCTTCTAACTGAGTCATAATACTGTGGGTTTTCTTCTGTGCACTGTGTTCATGCCTTGAATCCGGTGGTATGAGTGGGAGTCATTTCTCTGAGCGGAATAAAAATAAAATGTTCAGATACTAAAGCAGGAAAGCACTGGCAGAGATACTGAGGCAAAGAAATTTATACAGCTTAAAATAGAGGCGTTTACATCTGGAATAAGCATCTGGTTATAAATGTACATTTTGCTCATGTTTGTAGACCAATGCATTTACTTTAAACGCAACATTATTGCAACCAAACGTTTAATGAAGAACTAAGGTCCCCTAACCGTAACTGATATGCTGAAAGTACAGGATCTGCCAGGCAAAACCACTATATTATGAAGCAGAAAATCAGTACCTCTGGGCTTTAGTGCTATCTTGTAGAAATCCTGGTGCTAGTATCTCATGGCTGCCATGTTGGATCCTCATTAATATGCTAATAAACCCTGACACTTCATCACACATATTGTTTGGTTGGGGTTTGTCACATGCTCCATTAAAGACAAACTCTTGCAGCTTTAGGAGAAGCTTTTAAAAGTAAAAATAATTTTTGGAAATAGCTTTCTCTTGATGTAGAAGTATTGCATATTGGTTAAACGCTATGCTTTTATATGGAGGGTTGTTGGTTCAAATCCCAATTTTTGTTTTATTAGGTTATTAAATTCTTTATTTCTTAACAAAATCAATGTACCTAATTCACTAAATACAGTTACCACCTTATTTAGTTATATAAAAAAAGAAAACAAATCTGAATTTGAACCTTCCACATTCAAAACATATAGCTTAACCGCTACACTATTCTTCCCCAATGGGTAAGAGTTGCAAGAGTGTTTATGCTTTATTTTGTCATTGTAACTGCCAAGTTAGTACACACAGTGCTGGATTTCACACATGCTCTGTAAGAAGATATTGCCCTGGGCAGTAGTTTTGGCTGCAGGGAGTGGAACTAAAGTGCTACAGTGACTGCATTGTACTTGTAAAATAATGCATTTAGAAGATTCAAAAATAATTAAGTCGTTAACTTTTAAGAGAAAGATTGTGGGTTTATTATATTGCTGGAATGTAGGCTAAATGAACAAATGTGATATATTAGGAGACTTTAGTTTCTCTTTAATGCTTTTAGACTCAGTGGGTTTCCATGGACAGTAACATAAAATATTATTCAAAACACTGTTATATATAGAGAATGGCAATATGGTGCATGGTACTGGTACTGAATTAGTTGTTTATTCATGTTTGAGATAATTTAAGTTCATGCCTTGGACGTATCTGAAAAACATCTTACCACCCTAGTGACAACTGTCATACTCACCATTGGTCGGAAGGGTTTACGGCAGTGATGGTGACCGAATGGCACACGTGTCAAATTAGGAATGCAGAGCCCTCTCTGTTGGCACGTGAGCCATCGCCAAAACTGCCTTCAGTACAGGCTGCAGACCTGATCCGACAGTTTTCAGGCCGGATCCGTGGTCTGCACTGAAGGAGCACTCGCTCGTAGGGGAGCTCTCCTCCGCCGACGAATGCACACTCCTTCCCCTATGCAAGCACGATGATGTCACTTATCAGCATTGACCCTTCGGGGGACAACTCTGGTGAGTGACATCACCTTTTTTGGCACAGAGTGCCAGAAAGGTTTACAACCACTGGTTTACAGCCTGGTTTCTTTCAACTGAGTAGTGCTTCCGGCAGGAAATGATGCGGGAGCCTGCTGCACTTTGAGTGGCTGTTGTATCTCTGCTCTATTTGAGCTGTGGTATAAGCCTATGTTTGTATGTGTGTGCTGTCCTTGTTGCTGATCTATAGTTGCACAATTGTAAGTGGTTTGCTTAGGTGCTTCCTGTTATCATTATCCAGGCCTTTAAATATGAGGTAATTTCCTACAGTCTTTGCCAATGCAGGTCTTCCTGTTTGTGAAGTGCTGGGGCAGATGGGGGGTGGCGCGGGATGGGGGGCGCTGGGGGTGGGCGTGGGACGGGTTAAGGGAGCACCAGTTGGGGGGTTTCCTAGGGCGCCAATATGGCCAGGGCCACCTCTGGTTGTTTATATCGGAATTCCAGTGTATTCCCCATTTTACTCTATAGAAAATAAATGGCAGATACAGAAGTATGTTCTATGTAACCCCCATAGGAAATGGGTTATTCTACTTCCATTCCTGCTCCTACTTACACGCTAGCTTACTTCTTAGGCTTTGGTCTCATTTACTAGACTGAGGGTTGATATCAGTGTGCAAGCTGTACTATGCAGATGTGTATATTTGCTAGTTTAACATGTGTGTTTTATGACTGATGAAGTCCATGAAATGTTGCATGTAACGTGAATGGTTTTTACACCATGTAAGCCTCATGTGATTGATTGCCCGCAGTGATGAGTCCAGATGGAAAATTTGGGCTAGCTCATGATTCACAAGTTTTTCAAATTGACAGGATTATTCAGTTTTGCAACTTTAGTTTTAAATAATAATAACTGAAATGGAAATGAAGCACAGCAATATATCAACCTTTCGATTACTTTGTCCATTGTAGCATGGCATCAGGAGGATACATACTTGACTGAAAAATCAAGTCTGTCTGATGTATGGTTATTGATGCACTGTCTTTAATAATTGAAACCTCAATATACCATCCACTAGACTGATGAGCACTTTGTGCAGCTGTAGTATATCAGCTTTTTATTTTCATTCCACTAAATTTAAATTGTAACGTCTACAGGGCACAAGCTCAATGTGCCATAAAATATGTGTAATGCACTATAAACAACAGCTATTATTTTAAAACAGGCAACAGAAATCAGGATGCCAATACAAAAAATAATGGATTGCCAGTACAGAAGGATGTGTAATAAATGAGGCTTAAGTTAAATTGAATTTAGATTCTATACAGCATACAGTATTTCAGCACTATGTAAATCAGGAATATCAGCATCTACTGAAACCCACTAGCTGATTTCATTGCTTTGGGTTTCTTTGACCTTTAATAACCTCATTATGTGCATGTTACATGGCACTTAATGCTAAATAATTCAGACAAACATACAAGTATGATTATTAAATGGATCCTACAGATTTCTATAACATATTCAGTGTTGAGTCATAATCAAATAAGCTTCATGGCAGAATTTCAATGATGGCTATTGCATTTTTTTATGTTACATAGGCATTTTCATTCTATTACATTCTAAGAAACTTAGAATGCCAATTACTCATTTGTATCCTCAAATATATCTCGGCCGCCTACTGAAATCCTATTTGATGACATGATGAAATGCCTTCCTGATCCCCTTCGCATTGTGGACAGTTCAGTGTTGCAGGCTGCCATCTGCTGGACTCTTTTCAGAACTACATATCTGAACATAAAGTTAGGATTTTTTTTTATTTTTTATAAGTACTGTATATGTAGTATGTACTATGTAGTATGTAACAGTATTCTGAACTGGTTAGTTCTGTAGAAAAAAATTTTTATTCAATATTTTTAGTGTATGATTTAGACATTCAGAGGGGAATTCACCATTCAGTGATGTGAGCTCCGAAGCCTTCGGCTCACTTCGCAAATGGTATTATGCGCTCGCTGATGTCCTGCACGTGGACATCAGCGAGCGCATAATACCATTTGCGAAGTGAGCCGAAGGCTTCGGAGCTCACATCGCTGAATGGTGAATTCCCCCCTCAGTGTTTTCTGCTCTCTTCCCTTATCAATGCCTCCTACATGTGCTCTAGGGGGAGGGTGGTGTGTTTAGAAAGTTGGTACACACTTTTGTAATTTATCACTTGCGTAATATTTTTATTATTTTATTTCTTATGAATATGATATCTATGGGTCAAAATTATTTTTGTATTTGCCATTTTTATGCAGAATTTTTCTTCCTGATTTTGCCACACAACTGTATTGCTTAGCAGCATTTATAAACGTGGAAATAGAAATGATTACATTTTTTAGTCATTACAGATCTGGTGGAAACAGCAAACGTGGGGAGAAAATATGACAAAAGAGTGAGACTACTTTGTGAAATGAACATTGCAACAATAAAAATAGGCATTGTATATATTTATCTATTGATTTCACTTTTTGCTTCAGATTTTTGATGAATGTAAGATAGCAGGAGAAAAACTGTCAAATAGATGTGATAATTTTAAAATTAGATCTCCCCTTTTATAGGTCCAAAAATTTCCATTAAATATTTTTGCCTCTTTTTGAAGTAATTATTTATGGGTCAAAATTGACTCTTAGCACCATAGATGTTACTAGAGCTAATAATATAATATATATATTTATATATAGGTTTTTTCATTTTAAGAAATGTGTTCTAATAGCCTTCAGTAATAGTCAGGAACTATAACAACCTTTATTATTATTTTTATTATTATTCCCTTGAGGTTCATTTGACAATATTTTTATATTGAAAATGAAGGGTATGCTCTCAATAGAAAGGCCCAGGGGGCCACAACAAAAATAGTAAAACCAATTCTTTCATGGTTGAGGAAGCTTAACAAGGTAACCAAGAGGTAAGAAACAAATTGGATGATAAATGATTGTTTTTAGGGTATCTCAGGGCTGATTTAAAACATGGGTCAAAACCGACCCATTAACATAAGAAATAGTAACAGAAAGCTAACACAAGAGGAAGGTTAAGCAAATATTTATCGTATTTTGTATTTATTTTCTTATTTAGTTGGCACCTATAGGCTAATGAACTGCCACTTTATGCTATTACACTTGTTACCATCCTATCTGTTTATGTAAGTCTTGCTCCTATGTAGATTGTAAGCTCTATGGGGCAGGGACATCAGTCCTCTTCTCTGGCACTTAGGGGGTATTTCAGCACAGTGCAAAGTTACCTCCGGATCCTTTGCATCACTTCGCAGAGGCTGTTATGCGCTCGCTGATGTCCTGCACGCGCACACCTGGAACCTTACAGGCTAGCATCTGCAAGGAATCCTGTTTGGTGCCAGGGTGTATATTATTTTCTACTTTTAGCTTCAAGACACCCCCACCCCCCCTAAAAAAAATGTTGTCCCTGTACACTGTTGTGGATGGTTCAATAAATGGCTAAGTACCAACCAATTTCATTGTCAGAGAACAGTGGAATAAATTACCATTGCTTTTTGCATCTATTCAGTGTCAAACTATTTCTCTCATCTTGGACTTGAGGGGTAATTCAGCATAGTGTGAAGTTACCTCCGGATCCTTCGCATCACAGCAGAGGCTGTTATGCGCTCGCTGATGTCCTGCACGCACACATCAGCGAACGCTTTAAAG
>WMED01000734.1:0-31916 GCA_019650415.1 Pipa parva
TTTTATTTACGATTTACACAACGTGCCAACTTTTCTGATTTTGGGGTTTGTATATGTTAGCAGTAGGAAAAATATTACCAGTTAGTACCTTAAGTAAGGTTTAGTCTGTTTTTAAAACCATCCTTAAATAGAAACTTAAACATGAAATTATTTTAAATAAGGTACATAGCTTTTTCTGGGTATTATTTATTAAAATATTACACGTTAAAATCCTAGGTATGTATTTATGGCTAATCTGCTCAATTAAAAACATATATATACTGTATATATATATATATATATATATATATATATATATATATAAACTTCTCTCTTTCTTTCGCTTATTCTTGTTTAATAAATTAATAATACCATTATTTTTCATTATCTTCTGAAACAGTTTTCAAAAAGAAATTCCTGTATTTTTAAAGCTGTATAAGAGGACAAGCACCATAATGATATTGCTTCTAAGCCCCCCTTTATTGAATGAACCAGACTGGAGTTTACTTAAGGAAGTAAGATTTTTCTTTTTTCCTCAAATTCTTTTATAATGACATCATAAAAGAAATATAACATTTATCGAAAATAAATTCTGCATACATATATTCATTATTCATAAAAATAAAGATTGTAAACATGTATTTTACTTATACATTTTAACCTTATAAGCTTATATTTCTCTTTGTTATTTGTATACATTATTATGATGTAAATTGATACTTCTCAATTTATATCATTGTTTTATAGCAGCGGTTCTCAACCTTTTGAGAACTGCGACCCCATGCAGTGACGTCACAGTGTGACATTTCACCCGAACGTCATCACGTTCAGGCAAACATCATCACATAGGCGCGTGACGTGGTGACGTTTGGGCGAAACATCATCACGTATGCGCGTCACGTGGTGACATTTTTTGGCCCGACGTCACCCCGCAGGAACCCTTATAAAAAGGGTCCTGTGGGCACTTCTGGGCTCTGCAGCGGTTCTCGACCCCCGTGGGATTGTCGTGTGAACCCCACCGGGGTCACGACCCACACGTTGAGAACCGCTGTTTTATAGCATGCATTATACATTTGGTTTGTATGTTTAATAAATATGGACATTTATACATTATATTGGAATTGTTTTTTTTTTTCTTCTGAGTAAGATTTTTCTTTTAATCTACAGTGTATATATTAATGAATAAATGATATTATTTTAGACCTATATGTTAATTGATTAATATTGCAATTTGAATAGGTCAATTATTTTATGCAGAATTTCTTTTCATTCTTTGATGCATATATCTTGTTCTTCATATCCAATTAAAAATATCTGTGGCAAAAACATCAAATCCAGTTGTCTAGATGCTTGTTTCCAAATATAATGATAAAAATGTGTACAACAACCAACAACCTTACAATTACAATATTAGCATGTAATTGTAATGACATACTCCTGGAAACAATATAAATGTTATGGGCTATAAATTAATGTACAAGAAGCTAATTTTTGATATGGAGAAAATGTAAATACCATAACTAAATAAAATATAGTAAATGGACTGGGCAAAATGAGCATTGCTAGGCACAACAAATGGATTGGGTATGCAAACCATGTGTAATGTGAGTAATCATCTGTGGAAGACAGAGTAACTTATTTGTGTCACTGACTTGGCTTGGTTGCACATCAGACAAGATCACTTACAAATGATATGGAGTCTTCACTGAGAGCAATTTAACACTTACACACAGAAGCAAGAAGGCATGGAAAGACATTTGGCTATCCTTTAGCCCACAAATCCTCAGAATAAAAAAAAGACAAACACCTTACAAATACATTGTTATGTACAAATGAATAAATATGATCAATAAAACATTTCATTTTCATTCTTTAAGATCATCAAACACAATCACTATATCCAAAGATTTAGCTTTTATTGCAGCCATATCTATCCCCAAGGGAATTACTTTTTTCTATTTGTTTCATTAATCTTTTAGACAAGATGATGAATATGAACTCACTGTATTTTAAGACATCAGCCTTTCCCTACTTAATAAAACCATAGATTAATGTTGATGGGAAAAGTGTTATTTTCTCTTTTTATAGTCTAGTAAGGGATGTAATTATTGTACATTTTTCCAGGTTTTAGTACTGGAAAGCCATATATCTTTTTTATGTTTGTATATCAGCCTTTTAAATAAAAAGTGTTTGTAAACCTTGTTGTTTTAGAAACCGATGTTATTTAGTTATGATTGGTACCTTTTAATACATTAAAAAAACTGCATTCAACTGTATCATCAGCACTAGAAACAGTAACTTTTGTTCCATAAGTTCTTAATTATTTCCATTATGAAGTTACCTAACTACATTGTTCTTTAATGTACTTTGGGTTAGCTTGGTCAATGATCATTGGTTTAAGGGTAAATATATTTTTCCTGAGACTATAGTCCAATCAATGCATATATACTCTATTAGGCTGCTCCAAGTGAAACATTTTCTGGAAATGTTATAATAATTGTTACCTTTGGACCAGATAACTGAGTTGTCAGCCATTTTTGACTTCTTGATAATGTCCAGTCCCTACTTCATAATTCTTTACTGCTGCTTCTGTGACTATCACCAAAACCAATAGGGTTTACAAAAACTTTAGAAAAAAGCGCAACTTAAAGCACAATAATTGCAAACTTTGAATTTGGAAACAGTGCTTCTTACAGACATTCAGAGTCTTAAATCTGAATCCTGACTGCTACAGTTATGCTATGTTATGATTTCTAGATACAAACATATCTGCCAATAACATACACCTTAAAGAGGCAAAACTGTATGGAAGTATAATGGAGAAGTATCTGGGAGTACTTGTGGACCACAGACTAAATAATAGCATCATTTTCTCCAATTTATAAAAAAAAAATGTCAAAAAGAAGGTTCCTGACTTAGGCTGTGGAAAATCCATTGCTTCCTATGGAGTAGATCCAATCATTTTATTAATCTTGAATTCAATATTATACCCGCATGTCTTAAATGTCTCCAAGCATTCCAGTAATCCAATGGTTAATTTTGCTTACATATATTTTGCACCGGCATCACATACTGTTTGATCATGCACCCTTTGTGTATCTGCATGCTGATTTGTTTTTATCATGTCAGCAATTCATTTACAGTTAAATGTAATTTGACTTATCTAACAGATGTAGGAACAATAATAGGATTGTGATCTTCTTACTGTTTTCTATCTACTTACCTACTGTTTGCAAAATTACATGCATCAAAGTGAATGTTAGAAGAAACTAGAATTTATAATCCAGCAACACATGAAAAACATCCTTATGGTCTTTTTTAATAAGCAGTTCCCTATTGCTTATGTTTTGCAAAGAACCATTGGTGTGATGAATACTCCTGATTTTCAAGGCTGTTGTTAGCAAATGTGTTCTCTAGAATACTGCCAAGTGCAATAATGCTTTGTATATTTGGAACATATTTATTTGAACCAGAAATTTCAACTCTACAGCTTAAAAGCTGTCTAATTAGAGATACAATTGTAAAAGAAGGCTACACAGAGAAATAAAAATGGTAGCACAGTATTAATTATTAACAAAAGTCTTTTCTTTGCACTAGAAGTGCGATTGGTTGGTTTCTTATCAGGAACAAGTCAAGCATAGATTGTGTATTATTTGTTTTACAAAATGAATTGGTTTCTTGATACATGATTGATAGTTTGGCACACATAGCTGGTACCAAGAAGTACTTTCCTTTGTTATAAGCAAACTGAACATGATTATAGTACGGACTTCGTTATCAGATTGGGTGGGGTCTGCACACTTTCTATGAAAAGTTCCACCAAAAGTCCCGGTATTTCTCTCCGGAACAGTTCACTGTTATAGACACAGAAAAACATCTGCTTAAAAATGTTTTGCGGCGGTTATGTAAGTTTTTCATTTTAAGTATTATTTTCTTTTTAAACATTAGAATATTATAATGTTTAATTATAGTTTTATTATTTTACATCGTAGTACAATGTATATTTAACTAAAAAATATCAGATTGTGAATTTTTTTTAAACAGTTAAATCACAAACCTACACCAATAACATATTAAATGTCAAAGCTGATGGTCGCGCTACAAAAAATTCTATATAATTTATTTGATATACATAATATATGTTTCAAAATTATAGATAAGGGTGTAAAACAGGAATGCCAAATGTTCTACCTAAAATTCCTTTCCTATCTGATTTATACTTTATTTACAGAAATCATCCAGCTCAAAGTCCACAGGTAGAGAACGATCCAATACTGCTTTGTATGAGCTATTTACCATGTTTTATCAATTGATATAAAATAAAATATGGTCTTAGAAATGCCAAGAGAGGATCTTAGCATTACCTCTTCTGAGATTGTGGATTTACCCGATATATCTGAAATTTGTGTATGGTTCATATCCAAACCTGACATCCAAATTTAGATAGAAATGCAGATACAGTAAAACTGAGGCTGATAAGTAAACAAACTGGGATTAATTTATTCTGGTGCAAAATAATTTTTCCTCACAAAAAAGATAAATGTAGTCGCTCCATTGGTTTATATAAAACCTTTTCTTTGATACATGATAACTTTATTCAAGAGTTTATTCAGTTTTTCTTATAAAATATTTCCCCACTGAAATAACTGTGAGCTATAGGAATTAAATAGTATGATATTTTCTTATATTAATTTAAATTAGTTAAAAATGACATGCTCTTTATATTGTACATCAATCAAATTAAATAATGTGCTAGAATTCTCCAACCCATATGTTATATTGTATTTTGAACAATGCAAGCACCTCCCATGCCATTATTAAGACTATAGTTTCCTATGGATCATAGTGCAGTTCTGTTTTTTAATTGATATTTCAATAACTCCTGTATAGTACTTTTAAAAAGGTTTCCTACTACTTACAATTTAAAAAAATAGACACAAAATGAAATTAAAAAATGACTATGCAATATAGTTAAAATACTAAAAATTAAAAATGCAAAAAAAAAACATTTGTCCCTTGATTAATATGCACCTATGTATACAGTATGCACAAATGTGTCATTTTTTGTTGTTGTTGATATCTATTTGAATGAGTGAATTAATATTTTAATTAAAGAAGTTGTTATGGTTAATTCCATTAAAGAGTTCAAAACTGGTTTGGATACTTTCCTTCAGTGTAAGAATATTACAAGTTATGGGTAATAGATAACTGGGGGTGGGACTTTTATCCAGGGAATTATTCTGATTGCCATATTTAGAGTCGGGAAGGAATTTTTTCCCTAATATGAGGATAATTGGCTCTTGCCTCATGGGTTTTTTGCCTTCTTCTGGATCAACATTGCAGGAAAATAGGCTGAACTGGATGGACTTGTGTCTTTTTTCAGCCTTATAAACTATGTTACTATGTTACTATGTTTATGACCATTTAACAAAAATAAAAAAAATGGCTATTCATTTGTTTATATGACCACCTTTCCATTATATCACTGTGCGGATAGAATGGAATAAGAAATAGAACCTTTGGCAAATCACTAGGTTTATTTTCATGCAAACAGAGCAGAACATTTCTGCAGACCAGAGATGTTATTTTTAAACTTATTCAGATCAATAGCAATTATTAAAGACACCTGTTTATGAATTGGGTTATCTGAATCTTCCCTTTATAAAAAGCATGTATTCTGGAGTCATATTGAGATACTCATTTTCTCCCCCACAAATATGTACAAGCATACCTGCAAAAATATCATTATCACATGGCACACCATGGTGGTTATATAGTAACATGGTAACATGGCTGTTGTAGTCTTATAACTCATAGCACCAAATCATTGATTTCATAACATTTTCTTTCTGTGCCTGACACCTTTTTAGTATGTTATTTCACTGGTTGCACAGTTTTCTTTTAATAAACATTGTCTCCTTTAAGCTTTTTATTTCTTCTAATAGATCGGTTCTATCCTGAATGATTTATTCAATGACATCTCCCTCCCTCTCTGTCTGTCTCCTTGCATGGTCGAATTAAGCGCCACCACACCTAGCTTTTTTTTTTTGCCTGCCCTCCGGATCCTCTCAATCTAGCTTGTGTTCAGGAAAGGACAGTATTTTTCTTTGTAAAGTCAGAGCCTCATACTGTTGTAATGCAGAAAATCACTTCTCCTTCAAGCACAGACATTAAACTTATTTAGTATACAGCAAGGGAGAAATCCTAGGTGTGAATGAGTTTGGGCCTTTGACACTAACCCAAAAAACTCATTGAAGAACCTAGGCAGAACATTAGCTGGAGGGAGTCTAATTGGAGAATTCTTCCAATAGGTGAATCATAGACTACAAATATCTGCACTTCTCTTCCTCACCAGTACTCATGAGACTAAGTGTCCTTTTTAGAAGATTTAGATTTAAATTACCATTTTATGTATGTTTATTATAAAAGCACTCAGTGGAGCACAGAGGTTCGTTTCAGGACAAGGATGGGGAACCATTAGTTCCCATTTTCAGTAATCTATTCACTCCTGTAAAAACTGTATTTGCCATATAGTATTGTGCAATAGTAAACTTTCTAAAGCACAGTGACAACTTTTACAGAACACAAAGACACAAAGACACAAACTTTAGGGACAATTCTGGGAAATAGTACTATAGTACTATAACACACATGGCAATACCACAAGACTCCCACCCCCAAACTTTACTTGAATGCTTAACCCTGGAAAACCACTAGAATATATACACTACACGAATACTGAAACATGTGCTTCCCATTTTTCCCTTTCAGTATTTATTAAAGGAGAACTCTCAGGGTATATTACCTGCTGTAATATGTGAGGATAGCTCTAAACTTTATTTTTGTAAACATGATCTATTAGCAAATCTGTAAGACTAATTAACTGTGAGGAATAAAAGTCCATAATTTCCCCTCCCACAGAACAGGATCATATGAGATATTAATAGCAGGGTTGCAACTGGGGTATACAGTACAATGCAACTGCCCCAGTCCCATTCCTAAATAACAATACAACCATTACCTAGGTCAGTAATTCCTATCTAGTACTTTAAAAATATATAATTCTCTGAAGTCTTGGTCATGTCAAAGCCTTGATTACTTTGTCTAATTTTACAGAAATTTTTCTCTATTTATGTAAACAAATTCCAAACTACTGTCACTTTTTCAGTTGAAGTTAAGTTAAAAGTATTTTTTTTTTTTTTTAAAAGTCCTATTTTTTTGAAATCTAAAAGATTTTTATACAGACTGTTAGGATTTTTGCATGAAGGCATGCTATGAGAAAAGTAGGTGCAAAGACACTGCAGTTGATTCCACTGAAAGATTTAAGATTTAGAAACTTGTACCTAATTCAGTTCATATTTTACACATAACAGCCAATATATCTAGTTTATATATATATATATATGTGTATATGGGGACATTTTCAATTTTTGGCTTTATTGTCCCTTTTAATACTATGTTTTCACAAAATTGTTCTCTATGTCTACATTGGGACCCAATCAAAACATATTTTGGTGGTAATGTCCATTTAAATAAACCATTTTTCAGTATCATAAAGTATGAAGTGGTGTTATTAGCTCTTTAGAAAACAGTAATGTATTATCTCTCTTATGCAGCTTAAAAATGGTGAGTTAGAAATTCTCTGAAAACTTCTAATACTGCAAGTATCCTTCATTTCTCTATTCCCAATCAGCTCCAATTTTCATCTTGAAAATATAAAATATTTCTTTGAACTAAAAGCACATAATGGTAGAAACATTTCTTTCTGTGGACAAATTTTCAAGTGCAATTAAAATGATTAATATTTTTCTAGTCTTCATATATATATGAAATATAATTACATAGAACAGTATATTTATTATTTTTAAGTACAGCTAAGCTTAATTTAAGACTAAACAAACATATTAAAATTCATTTTACAGCAACAAATCTGCTTTACTTATAGTTACAACACCCCACGGCCTTACTAAAGCCCACACCACCCTGCTGATCTCACCGTAAAATGATGATTGAATAACAAAATATACAGTTTACATTTGTGAAGACCAAATTACAAAGCCTAAAACATTATTATTTTATTTGATATTCCTACTAAATATTTTTTATGAAGTATAAATCTCAATCATTCTATAACCTTTAAAACTGTCAAGCTTATCTACAGTATGTATGCACTACTTATTCTATAACCAAAACATTTCAAAAAATGTGCATAACGGGGAATACATACAGTTTTTACTACACTCCCTATAAAATTATTGTAGAGCTAACCTTACTGTTCAACCACTCTGTAGACTAAGGGTATGAGTCAGGATATGGTTGAAGATCTACCCCCAATGATCTCTACTGGGGAATGGCAGAATCATTCCCTGTGGAGCTGAGAAGTGGTATGGACATATAACAAATTTCCTTGGTGACTTTTTCCATATCCACCTACCTTCAGCAGTCACTCAACCAACTCCTCAATGGCACAAACATGCAGAGTAGCTTTGCTGACTGAACTTCCTGTCATCTGTCTCCCTCCTGCATCTACAGTTGCTATAATTGGAACACTTGCTCAATTTTTTGAGGCTGGTCCTCCCACTGACATAGTGTAGCCATGTCTTATTACTAATGGAAATGAATGCATTTTATAAAATATATAACTTTAAATTCAATCCAAACTATGGTTTCCATGGCCTACACTGGTGATATGCAGGAACAAGTTATATTTTAATAGGTTTTATTGAATTCTCTTTTTCCTTAGCAGTTAAATATATGAAAATACATGTTGCCAGAGATGAATAACAACTAAAAGACTATTCCATGTAGCATACATATGAGTTACAGATTACACAGTTACACAACCCTGTGTAAAACAAAGAAAAATGCAATTTTAGCATTACTGTTTAAACTAAGGAAATTCCAGTATTTAAATACAGTTGTATAATATTGACTCAATCTAGGGTAGAGAAGTAAGCCTTGCATCTCACACCATCGTGTGATTAGCATCTTGATGGTATATTCTAAGAAAGGACACTGTAGCCTCATAAAGAATACATCTTTAAAGGTTAGACTAACTTATAATAGCCTAATTACCCAGAGTAACCAGTATTTTAATTTACCTAACTCCAGATATAAGTTTTTTCATGTCAGGAAGGGTAAGCATTACATAAAAAAGATTTTGTGATTATTTTTCCTCTCATCTGTGACAACATTTTAAAAGGAAGACTTGTAAAGAGAGTTTATTACAACCCTACACAATGAATATTTAAAATGTCTATCTCTTTAAATGTGATGGTTGACATGTATACAGGTAGTGTTGCACCTCTACTCAGGATCGGGCGCACTAGGAATTCCCCCCCTCCTAAATTCAGTAATACTTATTATTATTGATAAGAGGATGATCAAACATTCCTTAGTTCTTCATTTATGTCTTTAAAGGATCAGTAACACCACAAAATCAGGGTTAGTATGTCAATTGTTCAAATACAGCACTTGCAAAAATGGTGTCTTTCAAGTTGAATTCATGAATTTTATTGTTATCTGTCTGTTTTTATCTTTACTTATAACAGCTAGGTTGTTAAACAAACTAAAGTCCCACTGGGTTCACTAGGGTTCTTAATTCAGCAAGTGTATCCTAAAGCCTTATTTTTAAAGCTAATTATAATTGATGGATACAATTTAGAATTTTCCTAAGCAAAGAATGAATCTATGGTAACTATAAATGCATGTAAGACATTTTAATTTATTGGTGTTACTGTCCTTTTAATATGTTATATCTAACAGATATCAGCTGATAAAATCTAGCCTAAAATATTTGTTAAGACTACTTTTTCTTTAAGTAAATAAATGTTCTTGTTTCAGCAGGTTCAGGGAACAATAGTTCCAAATCCAAACTGTGACCCTGTAATGGATGCCCAGATGATTGGGGGTGCTCTACAAGGCTTTGGTATGTATTCTGTTACGTAATTCATATATACATATTGATTACATTGATAAAACAATATACTATTAATTTTAATGCAGTCCTGCTGCATGCTGCTTATTAAATGATTTCTTAATCTTAGAATTAATTTTAGTGTGTTGCAGGTAGCATTCTAAGGTGGTTTGCATGTGATCTTTGTTTTTGTTTTTTTCTGTTACTTAAATTATTTGACTTTGTTTCCCCTTCATCTTTTTGGATTGTGTTGGCTTTCTCTGTTTAGTTGCTGAGGATCACTGAACCAAAGCAACCAGAAAACCAATTATTTTGAGAATCGTTTTTTAATTATTTTTTTATTACTTTTTTTTTTTTTGTTCGAGCCCTGTGATGTCTCTCTTATGAACTATGTCTAACTCAGCTGCTAGTTGCTAAGTTAATGGACCCTATCAACCAGAAAACCATTTAAATGTACAAAATCAAAACACTGAAATAAAAAGTCAAATTACAAAAATGTAGACCAATTGGAAACTGTCTTACAATACTATCCAAAATACTAACTTTTAACTCCAAGACGATACAATATGCAAAATTTATGTTTTTTTTATTAGAATGATTGAATTGTTGTAAATAATAGAAACATTTAAAGGTATGTTATTATATTTAAAGAGGTTTTCTTGTTATAAATTATAATATATATTAGTTTTTGCAAGTTGTATACTTGATGATCGTGCCAAGGAAGACAAAAAAAATGGAATTGTTCCATAAAAAAAAACTTCTCCAAAATTGCAGAAAACACAAAATGAAGTAATGCATATATTATAAAAATGATATGCTTTAAAAGAAGTATGCATTTAAATTTTTTTTTTTACTTGAGCTATGCTTACTGATAACTGCTCATTTATAGACTTTGACAATTATACCACACAACACTCCATTTACCAGGGGTTTAATAAAGTTTAATTACCATGCACTGTATGCTGAAGGCAAAAATGTTGCTCTTCAGAGAAACATTCAGTTTATAGATTAAATGATGTGCTTACATTGCATTCTAATCTAACTTGTCTAAAGACTAAGTAAAGTAACATCCATTTAAACATTTATATATATATCATTAACAATTTCCCTTTTAGTACATGAGAAGTGAAAATATTTATTTTTAAATCATGGAATGCTTAGTTTGTATGTATGTATGTATATTTCTATTTATATAGTGCCACAAGGTTGCACAGCACTGTACAATACAACAATGCAATTATAATACAGACGTGGGAAAGTGCTTAACAAAGAACAAGTGAAGTAAATTCCAAGCACATAATCACGAATATACAACACTCTGTGGGCCTTATTGTCAAGGGTGAATCCATCTCGCAACAATTCAAGTTGCATCACCAAATAGTCACTAATTCTTTTCTCCTTATTGATGAAGCTGCGGACACAGTCGCAAGTGTACTCAGTTGAATAGAAGTAAGATGCAAAGTCACGCACTTTCCTGGTTCTAGTATCTGGTTTAAGTGTGTTTTATTGCCTCTATATTTTATTTATTTCATGTATTCATCTGTTTCTTAGTGCTAGTCCACCTCCCTTGTGCTATAACCTAGATTTGCCCCATTACATTATTGCCTTGCTCATGCTTTGTGCCTTATAACCTAATATTATTTAGTGCCTACTTTTAACCTGGCTTTATTTACCAACCTCTCCATATAGTACTTCCTAGTCTACATTCCTTCCTATTTAAACTCTGTCTCTAGCCCCTCCACAGACTATATGTTGCACCTCACACTGTCGGCAGTGTTTCATTCTTCTGTGGCTTTGTGACCATTATCTGCATTGTGGGTGTATATAAATATTTGGAAGTGGTTGGGCACTGTAGAATTAATTCTACACAAGTGGTTTCTATCCTCCCAGCTTCCTATTGTGCGCCCTTTCTTGATAGCAGTGTATTACACATGGATATCAAACAAAAGGAGAAATTTTAGCACAGTTCAACAAACAGAATAATTATTACATTAGCCAATTAACCGCTGAGAACATGACAATAACATGCTGACACTAAGGCCATTTTCTTTGTGTTTATAAAGACAGTATGGACTTAGATTACTGATTTATGAGACTCGCTCTACCCACTTTTTTGATATATCAAATTTTTTTTTTGCTATATTTCATAAAATTATTTGGATACTTCAAGCAACAAGTCTGTAGACTTTTTTAGTTTGGTGAGCTCCAACAGACAAGATGAACAATTTCAGAATTAAAATTTATTGTTGTAGTCTTTGACAGTAATGAAGGTGAATGCCCAGTGGAATAATGAAACTTTGCAGGGAGGTGATTTGGGTTGAAGCACTTAGTTTTGTATTTTAATTTTATTTATGGGTTTCATTAGGTGATATCAGAAAACTTAAGCAAGCCTATTGGTATTTTCAGAAATCTGTAAAAACAGATGAATAAATCAATGGATGTAGCTAATTATGCCCAATAATTATGTTTATTTTGGCACTACATATTTTACAAGAAGGGCTCATAGTGACGTGACATTGCTAGGACGCCCCTGTCTTCTAATGCTAATGCCTCTAATTTCAATACGATCTCAGCACATGTTTACCAGTATTAATTAATAGTATTATTTAAGAATAGGTAGATGTATTTAGGTTTTTGTGTATTTAGATTTATATGTTTGGGTGTTAATAGGTATAGAACTAGCTCTGAACTCCTGGTTCTGTCACATGTAAATATTTTTCATGCTTTCTGTAACAATGTACTTACAAGATGTATGGTGTAAGTTTTGAGAAAGCTTTTAAAATTAGTTAAAATATATTCTTTATCTTCTTCCCTTACAGAATGTGACAAGGACGTCCTGGTTGATATTCTGACTCAGCGCAGTAATGCACAAAGGATTATGATTGCTGAGGCCTATGGGAATATATATGGCAGGGTATAAACTTTCATTTCTAAAATGTGCTGTTGATCATCATTGATCACTGGGAGTAGGTTTGTCAGTGACATTGAGAATCAGATTTATTAAGAGATGCTGTGTGGGGCATTAAACAAAATGACTCATGAGTTAGTTTTTATTTTTTATAATTCTCAAACATGTATTTAAGCACTAAGACAGTCTGTTAGAGAATACAAACGCCAATGTACACGCCTAGGAATTACTCAATAAAGCACTAGAAGTAGTTTTAAAATGTTGTAGTGGTATTGTAAGATAATTTAACTGGTATTCCCATTTTTACATTTTCTTTCATTCTAAACCTATCCTGTAGCTCTAAGCCGGGTTTTAAAGCACAAATCAGAATTGACATAGGACTTGGCCTAAACAGATACATTAGTAAATAAAAAAATATATACATAAAATGTATCATTGTACACAGCACAGTCATCAATAATGCTAGACTGGTAAAATATGTTAACTCTGAGCTTTATGTGTTGTGTTGGCCACCATCTCTACATACCTCCTTTTATTTTGTATAAATGGTGGGCGTATGTATCCTTTAATTTTACATTATTAAAGTGGTTGTTTAAGTTAAATGTTCAACATGCTAAATGTTTAGTATGTTGTAAATAGTGGTATTCTATGATATATTGCAACTAGTAATTTTTTGTATTGAGCCATTCTGTGTTTCATTTAAATCTCAAAACTCTGAAACTCAGCTGGGTAAATGGGCCGCACATAGTAAAATTTTGAAGTTGACAGGCTATATTGCCTTAAAATTTGGCATGCTTTGCCCCGTCAGTTCTTTCTGTGTGCAGATGATGTCTCTAGAGCTACAGCTCTGGTGCCCCCAGATGAGAGCCTTCGGGGCCACGTGTTTGAGATCCCTTATTTAAATGGTCTTCTGGTTCCTATGACTCATTACCCTAGCAACCCTAGTTACACACAGATCAGAATAGAGACAGTACAAGATCAATGACTGCTGAAAAGATGAAGCAAAACAGAAGTCAAATAATTAAGCAACAATCACTATAGATCAATTGCAACTGTCTTACTCGTATTTATACTGTTTGACACACTAAAAAATAATTTCAAGGTGAATAATTGGATTTAGAGGAAGTCAAAGTGGTAAAGAGGGAGAATTTGAGATAGCAATTCTGAACCAGAATCAATTGTGCATAAATTCAGCACAACAACAGCCACAAAAATCCAGCACGATTATTGTATTTCTGTATTAAAAATGTTTCTTGCTTCCATACACTTGCAAACATATGCTAGCTTTTTCTTTTAATTCCAAATTAATTTAAAGTCAATAGTATACATTCTGCAATTCTTTATGTCATATTTTATATATTAACCCTGCTAATTTTTTATTAAGGATTTGCTTGGGGAATTGAAAGAAAAACTTGATGGACATTTTAAAGACGTCATGGTTGGCTTGATGTATCCTCCTGCTTCCTATGATGCCCATGAACTCTGGCATGCAATGAAGGTATCTGTCATTTTACAGATCAGAAACTAAGACTAATAAATAAGCTCAATATATCTTTTTCCTAGCACAGAAAATAAGTGCAAAGCTCATCGCCATATTAATCAAAGAACTACAAGCTAGTACAAAAATTTCATATTTCCCTAGAAACATTGTGATTTAAAACCTTGTACTTTATAAGAATTTAAACGTATATGTCAGATCTTTTTATTGATAGAAAAGACAGAACAACTTATAAAATACTTGCATAAAAGACAATGACCAAACAATGTGTGGAAGTGCGCACCAAGTGCTGAAGTGGTGATAGATTCTTAGATGCTGGGCACACATCACTTAATAGACAACTAGGTAGATGAATAGAATCTGCACACACACAAAGGGAGGTGTAGAACCTTGTTTAATTAACCATCAGTGTGGAATACAAAACAGCAATGTTTCGGGTGTGGGGGGGGGGGGAGAGTACAATCCACCCTTTGTCATGAGCTGGAAAAATCTCCAGCTCCTTAAAATAAAAATACCAGTTATCACATTTATAAAATAATGGACTGTAATTACAGAGATACAACAAGAGCAATAGTTTGGGCTGGAGACTGCTGTCACCATAATTATTTCACAATTAAAATCAATTCAGCATCTACTGATGAAAACAAAGGATATCATCTTAGAAAAAGTCACCAACATTCTCACAATCCTTCTGCTCATCATAGCCCATCAGCCTAATTCACCATTGTGCGAAGTGAGCTGCGAAGCCTTCGGCTCACTTCGCACATGGTGTTATGCGTCCGCTGATGTCCTGCATGCGGACATCAGCGAGTGCATTAAAGGGATTCCAGTCCAGGTGAGGAGACTCGAGTGCTCTCGCTGAGACTGAAATCCCTTTAATACGCTCGCTGATGTCCGCGTGCAGGACATCAGCAGACGCATAACACCATGTGCGAAGTGAGCCGAAGGCTTCGCAGCTCACTTCGCACAGTGGTGAATTAGGCTGCCTGCATATGTCAGAATTATATTAAATAGAGATACATATTTTAGACATATCAAATAAAAGCTATATATAAATAAAACTCATATCTCTCAAAATTAATTTTTTACTTGTTTCTGTCATTCATTACAGGGACCTGGAACAGATGAAAACTGTCTCATTGATATTTTATCATCAAGAACCAGTGGCGATATATTTCAGTTGAAAGAAGCCTATTTAATACGTAATATATATCATTATTATTTATAATTATTCTTATTAATAATATTTCAGCTACTAAATGATGCTTTTCTGTGGTTCACTGCAGATTTTGACAATTTGCCAGGGCTGTAATATAATAATGATCATCGCTCATAATATATATTTTTGTTAATATGTCACCACCAGATCAAACTGTCAAAGAAAGCCATTGTAGTATTTCTTATGTCAGAAATTTAAAGGGAAATACCGCCATTTAATATCACCTATTTTGTTTTTTTCTTTAAAGTTGATTGATTCAAACTTTATTGTAGCTGAAAGTTGGTTGTGATAATGCAGTTTTATTCATTTATCAGCCTCTTTTCCAAAAGTCAATTGAGCAGTGCATCAGGTATATGTGGCTACTGGGTACAAAACTCTGATATTTTATATGGAATAACTTTTAAATGTAAAAATAACTGGCGAAATTTATTAAAATCATAAATATTACTGAAATCGCGATATCGAACAATTTTTACCGATATTGCGATATCGATATTACCAATATCGCGATATCAATAAACTTGCGATATCGGCAATATCGATATCGCAATATTGGTAAAAATCGTTCGATGTCGCGATATTGCGATTTATGATTTTAATAAATTTCGCCCCTTTAAGTAGTATAATCAACCCTACATCATGGTTTTATTAAGTGAAACAATTCCCCAATAAGGGTAAGCACATTCTGCAGTAAGAAAAGCATTATTTCATGAAACATGAGAATATAATAAAGTTCACACATAAGCATTTAAGGAGCATTCAAATGAACTCATTGTGCATTTCTCAAGTGCTTGCAGCAGTGTTAAACTTCCATTCAATAATCTGCAGCTATCATGCTAATCTACTAATTACTAAATAAAGGAGATTGTCATAAATTAAATAATAAGGTTTGCAGATGATTAAAATGATTATATGATTATTAATTATAATACAGATTTCCTATTAGCCAATATTGATAAAGTAAGTCATCCATATAAACAATGTATAAACCAGTTTTAACCATACAAATAAACAAGTGAAAACTTAATATTGCTCAGAGCAGGTTAAACATCAGTCTATAAAGATGTTAAATACTATCTTTCACTAAAACAAAACTGTCATAATCATGACATTTTCTTAATGCATGAATATATAACATTAGGGAAAGATATGATTTTCCTTTTCAAATCATGAATGGGATTTCATATGTCATGAGTAGATTGTGACTTATGTAAACTAGTAAATATCCTTGGCTCCTATTAGACCCTGAGATATGATATTACATTGCAGCATATGTAAGGCAGTGCATTACCATATCCAGTGTATCTGCCATTCTTATACGTAAATAAATAGGGATATGGCTAATTATGCACTGTTAATGACAATATGAATTCTTTGTTAATCTGTGGAGTATTCTTTAAAAGCCCAGGTTGTATATAGGTAGATAATGTTTACCCTTGAATTAACTAGATTTGCATTCGATTAAAATAACAAATTATGCCAATGTGAGATAAAAGTAAAAGGTCTATGTTATTTCCAGGGATCTCAATCATTGCCACAATACTCTGTTTAAATAGGTGATAATTAAGTATTAAATGTTAAATTAAAACAATGCAACAAAAAACAGTTCTTAATAATAATTAGTTAAATGCCACTGTAGCCAATACAATGCACATTAATTAATTACTGTATATCCCTTAGTGTGAAATTAAATCAGTTAAAGGAGTTATTCACCATGGAATACATGTATAGTATGTTACAGATAGAGAAATTCAAAGTTCTTGTTTTCTTTAGGTCTTTAGTTTGTATTTTTTGCAATTTTTAAAATACGTACCTTTTGATCAGAACTTTTTTCTTGATTACATATTTGTTCTTGTTTGCATTTAAATGGGCTTCTTGTTACTAGGGTAAAATGAACATATGAACCTGGGTTAGGTACAGCCTGTAAGAGTGATAGCACATGTATCCCTAAACTCCCATCACATCCCTCTGGTAGCAGCTGTCCATTAGGTAGATAATGTAGGACAGAGGAGTGCATTGAGAAGTTAGAACTCTACTTCCAATGCTTCCCATTTCATGCTTGCTCCCCCCCCCCCCACACTCACGGAATATTCATATCTGTAAATTAGAACTATACCTGCATTTCTTTAAATATATGTACAAGTAACCTCAGAGCCTCTCTACAAATTATATATACCAGTAGTATGATATACATATCCTAATATATTGTTTCCTTTTTAGAGTACAATAACAACCTGGATCAGGATATTTATTCAGAGACCTCAGGTCACTTCAGAGATGCCTTAATGAACTTGGTTCAGGTACAGGATGGTTTTTCAATCATTAATGTATTCTATTGCTATTTTTTTAATGAAATCATAGGAATAACAAATGACTCATTCATTAAGATTATTTAATTAAAGATATTGCTAATTATGATGACAGAATTGCCGCTTATATTAAATTATTTGTTGGATTGCAGTTTTTGACCACTAGGCTTATAATAAAAAAGCATTTTCCTCACTTTAAGCAAAAGTAAAAATATTTAAAACTGGATACAAATTCTAATTGAGTCAGCAACTATATTATACAATATTTGTAGGCAGACACACACCCATTATATCTATAGTATTTCAACCATTGGAGCTTCTCCAATGTGAAAATATCTACTATAATCCCCGATTGATGGACCAGTAATACCAGAGAAAAAAATCCCATTTGGATTGAAATGACAATTATTTCTATATAAAATTTGTAAAAAAAATAGCATAATACATAGATTGATGGCTACTACCAGCAAAGAAAGGAACAACAAAATACAAATCATGAATTTAAAGAGATCATTTTTACAATTACTGAAGAATAACTGCTGTGTTAAGACAAATGTCAGTATTCTTTTTCTGGTGTTACTGATCCTTCAACAAGAACCCCAGAAGAAAAGGGAACTTCTTGCCTTGTCTATGTAGTAACAATTGACAAAGCTAATACTACTTTAACTAATCCCAGTAGTTCTGCTTGTGGGGTTGCAGTACCTAATTAAAGTTGTAGCAACAGTCAACACAGACTTATAGCCCATTTTATCACTTCAAGCTATCTATACCTAGAAAACTGGCAAGCTTCATTCCAAGTTATGAAGCATATTTAAATATCTGAAGATAATATTACTTTTTTGAGTATGCAAACAGCCCTGTCTGTAACTTATGAAATTTGGGACTAACAGTCCAAACGAATACTATTATTCCTTTCTACACTTCCAGCCCCTACTGTATCACCCTTCTGTCAGTCTTCTGTCAGTTTACTCATCCTTAATCCATGATACCAGTGCCTTGTTGCTAGACTTTCACCCTCTTCTAATTCTACTTAATGTCTATATTATTTTTGTGGCTGACCGATACTCCTCTCCTGTTTCATAACATCATAGAGTACATCTAGTCACATAAGTTTGTGTAACTCTAAATGACTTTGCTTAACCCATTTATTGGATTCACACTTTGTAGCAAAAGATCTATATCCCTTCATGGATAGGTTCTGTAAGCAGGCAAAGAGCAGGCAAAGAGACCATCCATCCACCAATTGTGAGTGACAAAAGATACTCGAGCACTGTGCTAATCACAGCGCTCACCTTTTGAATCCCCCGCTGCTGACGTCACTCGTGACGTCAGCCGGCCGTGATTGGCCGCGAACCCGGAAGTGCTGGGATACACGCTTCCCAGCACTTGCCGGCAACAGAAGACCGGCGTCACGAGCAGCGCGCCAGACCAGGTAAGCGCTGCTCATGACATTACCCCCACCTTAAAGGCCCTCCCTCAAAGGGCATCCTCTCCAGACTGTACCTAACAGGAAACTGATAGACCCACTAAGCACCTGAAAGTCGCCTCCCGCGACACGGCTTAACCGAGGCCAACAGTAAAGGTACACGGAGAGGTAGCCAAACAAATGGCTAAGCTTGCAAAAAATAAAAATGTAACCAAACAGACCTAAACTAGCAAGCGGTAAGAAGGAAGGGGTGCGGGTTCTGAAAAACAAAAACACAAAGTAATTAAACGTCAATTATTAGCGAGGAGATTTCTTTGATTTTTTCTTAAGTACAGACCATACTACTAGATCTTAATAAAAATTGAGGTTTTAGTCCCATAATGTGCACAGAATGGTTAGCTTGCCACCACGTCACGGTACCTCATTTCTGGCAAGTCCTAACACTAACAAATTGTCCCGAAACTGATATCTTGAACATAGTCTTGAATAGCAGAGACATACATAGAGACTTGCTTGAGGCAGGCAAAACAGGAGAAAATCCATAGCTTGAGAATAACAGGACTGTGGCAGCAAAACACAACAGGGATGAGTCCCAGCGGAATCCATGGCTCGAGTATACTGTCACAGGTTAACTGGGAACACACAGGGATTTCTACGGAACTGGGTCGCCACTTGAGGAGCTATAGCGAACCCAGAGCCCGTTACGCCTCTAGAGGCACTAAGGCGTACAAACGTGAAAGGGAACAGGAGCAAGTGGTACACCTTCTGGAAGTACTAAGGTGTACGTGCATGCGTGAGCAAACGGGGAGTGAGAGGAACAGGATAATGTGACTTTAATAATAAATGTGGATCCTCTGTACCACAGTGGGAGTTTGACATTGGTTAGCCCTGAGGCGCGGAATCTAAGGAGGGCCAGGTCTTCACCCTTAACCCCCGCAAGGGGGTATGGCCTTAGCGGCAGGCACCTCCCAGGTCGCGACCCTCAGGTTAACCCCCCACTGAGACAGCTGGTACTCACTTGGGATCTCTGGAACAGCTTAAGGTACAACACTGGAATATCCCTTTAAATGCAAAGACTCCAAGACAGACTGCAAAACATATACAAGCAGGCTGACAGAGTACGCAGGCTCCAGTGTAGGCACCAGGCTGAGTAAGCAGGCAAAGAGACCATCCATCCACCAATTGTGAGTGGCAAAAGATACTCGAGCGCTGTGCTAATCACAGCGCTCACCTTTTGAATCCCCCGCTGCTGACGTCAGCCGGCCGTGATTGGCCGCGAACCCGGAAGTGCTGGGATACACGCTTCCCAGCACTTGCCGGCAACAGAAGACCGGCGTCACGAGCAGCGCGCCAGACCAGGTAAGCGCTGCTCGTGACAGAATACTGGACATAAAATTGAAAAAAATGGCTTTAGGAAGTAGATGGAAAACATATATTGGGTTTGTGGTTCTGCATGTTCCATGTATATATATTTATGTGTGTTTGTGTGTTTAGGTACTTTGAAATACCTAGACTATTTTATTTTATATTTAGTGTTGGCAATACATTATTTTGTGTAATATATTATTATTTATGTGTCCCATTTTTGATAAATTAGAACATTTATTTTACAGGTCTTATTCTAATAATCAGAAATGTACATCTAATCATTTTTAGCAATGCAAAAAATTGAGATTAGCTTTCTATACAAAGTAGGGCAAATAATGCAAACAAAACGTATAGCGTTTTTCAAGTAATCATTTTTTATGTACTCTTGTATTCTATCTGCATTTTTATGCATTTGAAAATGAAATGTTCTGAGCAATAAACAGCAGGAAAACAATACATACCTGACTTGTGTCTTGTTATTATCTTTCCAGGGAATGAGACAAGAAGGATATGCTGATCCTGCTGTGGCCGCTCAAGATGCAATGGTAAACATTTATAGTAGAGTTCTGACAATACATGAAGCACATGTAACAAAGACAGAGATTGTGGTAGTGTGCCCCTGCTGTCTATGATGCAGAAATAAGTGCAGGAAAGAGCATGAACAGGGCATACTTCATTATATATAGGCACAATTCAATTTATTAACACCTGGTAAAAATTACATATAGCTTCTCTTCAGCTAAACAAAAGATATTTAGGTAACTACCTCTAAGCTATAACTCTGTACGGGGGCCAATGGGAGTGTAATAGCGAGGTACAGTCAGTCTAAACAAAAAGGAATTAAATGAATAAATGTATCAATAGTCTGTATTAGGTTTTTCTGAGCTTTTTTTGGGGGGGGGGGGATTATTTCATGTTTTCTTTTATTAACCAATTATTATGGTTATGGATCAAGATCACTGTCTGTCAGACATAAAACCTGAGTCACTGAATGGAACATGGTAGGACCTTCCGACCAAAGTTTCAGGTTAACTGCAACATTAGAGGGAACAGCCCAGCTAGAATGTTAGTACAACAATAATAATAATAATAATAATAGAAACACAATTCTTTTTAAAAATAAATGATTTAGCACCCATTTCAAATGGCAAAATCTGATGGAAATGTCTTAATTAAATGCAAATAACTGCGTATGGGAAGGCTCAGTAATGAAATCTCTTGACATTTCAAAATATAGTAAAAAATCTGTAACTCCCCCAAATAAATGTAAAAATTGCAATAATAAATTGATCTCATCATTAGAATTATTCGTTTTGCCAGTTACTGTCTATATGTGATATAGTTTACAATTCCTTTGCCAGGTGGAAATTTCCCATCTTCAAAACAGCATAAAAAATTTCAAAACAAAGTTGGATTAAGTAATCAAATACATTTGTGGTTAATAAGCAAAAAGAGCACAGTTGGTGACTTCATTCAGAGTCAAAATATATGTCTATATATATACAGTATATGTATATATATATATATACTGTATATATATGTGTGTGTGTGTGTGTTTGACTTTGCCATGTCAAAGTGGTGAATTGGGGGGTTGATGGCAGGGTTCCAGTGTTGCAAAAGGCAACTATTCATTCAAAAGTGACAATGGTGACTGCAATTAAGTGACAACAAGACCTAGAGACAAGGTGACAAAGAAATAGACAGAATATTCATGAATATTCACAGAATACAGTTAATGGGATATGATGAGACTGACGTCAATGCCTTTCACTGGGGGAATTCGCATCACACCACATGACTTCTCATCCTTCTTCTATCCAACTGACTATGCCACACTATGCATGCAACAGCATTTGGCGCCTGATCAGTGGTTCAGTGAATAGGAGTAGAGAACCCGTGTCTATTGGAGTGTAACGACCCAAAGTAACTGACTTTTGTCAAGTCTGCACTTTAATAAATTAGTCTTTTAAGATCGAAAGCCAATATAGAGTGGTATTAAAAATATAACTTATTAAATGTAAAAAAAAAACACTGTGTAAATGTACATGAAAAAGAAGTTTAGTTGAAAGTAAAATTTGTTATTGAAACCAGTGTCAGGCAGCTGCTGCCAAGGCAAATAGGATCATGCTTGCATCAAATAGTCATAGATACACATGATGAAAGCATGTTCTCTATAAATCACTCATCAGACCGCACATGGAATATATTGTCAAGTTTTGGGCACCAGTGCACAAGAAGGAAGTAATAAAGCCAGACCAGACTCAAATGTGGTAAACTAAAGTAATAAATGTAATGGGTGTACTACTGTACCCAGAAAGATTACCAAAATAAGGGTTTTTGTATTTAGAAAAAAATCAGCAGGATTTAGAAAAAAGTTAGCAGAGGGTGACCTAATAACCATGTAGAATTTATCAGGAGTCAGTACAAAGGTCCTACAGTTTGTTTATACCACAGATTGTAACTATAACAAGGGAAAATTCTCTACGTCTAGAGGAAAGAAGGCTTCCCATTAACATAGAAGAGAATTCTTTACTATAATTGCATATGGATTTTTCATCAAATCTAAAAAAAGAAAAGCACAAAAAAGGAAGCACAATAGTGCCTTATCAAAATTATTAACACAAGCGAAGAAAAAAGAAACCAACCACCCATATTGAAGTGATAGGGTGTATCAGGGGCGTTTGCTCTACGGGGGTAATTCATCAAGAAGCGAAGTGAGCTTCGATCCAATCGGCTCACTTCGCTAATAGTAGCACGTGCATGCTGATGTCCTGCGCGCGGACATCAGCATGCACATTAAAGGGATTCCTGTCTCAGCGAGACCAAAAGAGTTGCCTCGCCGAGACGGGAATCCCTTTAATGTGCATGCTGATGTCCGCATACAGGACATCAGCATGTGCATACTACTATTAGCAAAGTGAGCCGAACGGATCGAAGCTCACTTTGCTTCTTGATGAATTACCCCCTAAGACGGCAAGGGAAGCTCAGCTTCCCCTAAAATGAAAAAATAAATAAGTGATCAAATATATATACAATAGTACAGTGTGTACATGTCATTTCCTCTCACCCATTCCTTCAGCTTCACAGTGCTTTAAACAGTGTGGATGCTGAGCTTCCACAGACTTCAATAGCAAAGCAAAAGTGCAGTGAAACAAGATGAGTAATCAGGTAAATGCTGGGCTTTGTCCCTCCCATCGGACTCTCAGCTGCTCTGGGAGTCTATGGGGCAGTGGGCTGGCCTGGAAGCTCAGTCTGCATGCTGATTGAAACAAGATGAGTAATTGGATAAATGCTGTGCTTTGTCCCTCCCATCGGACTATCAGCTTCTCTGGGAGTCTATGGGGCAGTGGGCTGGCCTGTAAGCTCAGCTTCTGCATGCTGATTGGATGATCTGTCTGAGGATGAATCCCTTTTTGATTGACAGTGAAATGAGCGAATCAGCAATCTTTCATTCTGATTTGCAACAACCTTTATTTTTTCGTTCTGAAAGCTGCACATAATGTCAGACAGTGTGAATGTTGTTGACAGGATTTTGGTAAAGCCATTTGATAGTCTTGTTTAGAGTTAAACAGCAGGGCTGATCAACTCCTCAGATTCATTTGGTGCAAAAGGTGGGTAAAAGTAACAGGTCTTTTCAGCTGTCCTGGTATGACAAAGTGAGCTTCCCCTCCTTGAAAGACCAGCATCCGCCACTGGGGTGTATATACGGAAAACAATAATCCTCCAAATTGTGAAATACTGTATGTGTACCACACACACTGATAGTGGGAAGGCTCACCATGGATTTATCAATCTGAGGAAGTAATTATGGTGAATTCAATAAAAAAAAAGTTTAAATGGAGATTGGATGTCTATTTGAGTGTAGGAACATTACAAGTTATAGGTACTAATGGAGGTGGGTACTTGATCTAGGGAAAAAGCTGTATGAGTAACAGAGGCCTGTCAACCACATAACAAAACTGTAGAAATAAAGATGGAGCAGGGTTGCAGGTGCAAAAAGACAAAGCGTATGCGACAATTTATTAGGTGCCAATTACATGTTTCCGACAGTGAGCCCTTTATCACATTTAATAAAGGACTCACTGCCCAAAACATGTAATTTGCACCTAATAAATTGTAGCATACACTGTTTTTTGCACCTGCAACTCTTCTCCATCTTTATTTCTACTTGATCCAGGGAATTATTCTGATTTTATATATGGAGTCAGGAAGGAAGATTGTTTTTCAGTTAATTAAATAGGATCCAATTCCACTGGATGCAAATGATGTTTTTTCAGGCCATTGCTACACAAGATACTGGTTCATTAAACACCAGTAATCACACTACTGGAATTGGTCAGACCTGCTATTTTTCCTTATATTATTAGGAGGATGTTTTTTCCTATAAGATGCGGATAACTGACTTTTGCCTCATTGCTTTTTTCCCTGGATCAACATTGCAGGATAATAGGCTAAACTGGATTGACATGTCTTATTCTGGCTTTACAAACTTTGCAACTTTACATGTCAGGACCAGTAGTAAATACAATTGGGGGTAATTCATCAAGCAGCGAAGTGAGCTACGATCCGTTCGGCTCACTTCACTAATAGTAGTATGTGCATGCTGATGCCCTGTACGCGGACATCAGCATGCGCATTAAAGGGATTCCCATCTTGGTGAGGCAACTCTTTTGTTCTCACCGAGACGGGAATCCCTTTAATGCACATGGTGATGTCCGTGTACAGGACATCAGCATGCGCATACTACTATTAGCAAAGTGAGCCGAACGGATCGTAGCTCACTTCGCTGCTTGATGAATTACCCCCAATGCCCCTACAGAATGTTAAGGTAAAGCTTTCAAGGCTTACTTTAAACAACATTCCATATTATTTGTATGATACCATCCCTTATACATAGTTATCCTTTACTATTCCTAACAACAAATGAAGATTGTACAAAAGGAAACAATCTATATTTTAGAAAATAATGTCCAGCTACAAGATATTGCAAAAACACTGTTGGCATTAGCTAAACTGTTTTATGTACTGACATTATGTTTCTGCTCAAAGGCTCTATGGGAAGCTTGCCAAAGAAGAACAGGCGAGCATAAAACAATCATGCAAATGATTCTGTGTAACAAAAGCTACCAGCAGCTGTGGATGGGTAAGGAGAAACACTAGATCTCAATTTTATGGGCTTATTTATCAAAGAGTGAATTTTCATGGCCAAGTGAATATAAAACAATTTGCATCAGTTCACCCATTGTGTAGCATATTGTGCGTATTCATAATTTTGTGTAATGTCATGGCAAATGTTTTGAAGCAATCTCTAAAGGGGTTATTGACTAAAGTGAGAATTTGACTGTCGAAGTGAATTGTCATCACTTTGGGTTGCTATGCTCTGATTCTCTAGTCCTTATTCGTTAAACAACAAGAGGGGAATTCACCATTCAGCAAAGTGAGCTCCAAATCCTTCGACTCACTTCGCACATGGTGTTATGCGCTTGCTGATGTCCTGCACGCGGACATCAGTGAGTGCATTAAAGGGATTGCAGTCTCAGTGAGGCAACTCTTTTGCTCTCGCCGAGACTGGAATCCCTTTAATGCGCTTGCGATGTCCGCGTGCAGGACATCAGCGAGCGCATAACACCATTTGCAAAGTGAGCCGAAGGATTCGGAGCTCACTTCGTAGAATAGTGAATTCCCCCCCAAATCTCCATAGCAACTCCATGACCACATCATAATTCCCACAGTAAAGTCGTGACCACATCAGTACCAGTCTATTGTATAGTGTGTGACCATTGTTAGCTGGCGAATTCGCCACATCGCAGTGTGCTGAATACCCGAATATGGGAAAGAGGTCAATTCATACCTTTACGAGACAATTTTTTGATTTCTGTCTGTTTCTAGCTTTACTGATAGCAACCATGTTGGTAAACAGACCTCCCCCCAGTCCTACTGTTTTCTATTGTGCTTTAGATACTACATATTCAGGAAGTGTGCCCAAAAGCTCGTTTTTTAGAGCTAAATAGCTATAGACACAAGTTTAGAATTTTTTAAAGCACAGAATGAATATATACAGTATATTAACTATAAATGCATTTGAGGCATATGCATTTTAATTATTAATAATCTTTTAATAACACCATATTGGCAACAGGCATTAATCAACATAAGAAATAGAGATTTCTCCATTTTCTCATATATTTACATTCATTTCAGCAGTGGAAACTTCCTAGCTCGTATTGGCACTTGGTTTGCCACATGAAATGTCTTATTAATGCAAACAGGACCACTGTCCCAAGCTCCCAATTTTCTACTTCCATTCAGCAAAGTCAAATCCAAAATGCCTTGGTGAACTGTTACTTCAACACATGAGGAACACACAAATTGTTTTTTACATTAATGTGAATAGGCACAAAGTAGTGTGTATGTATTCGTTGTATGGTTGTGCTTTCTACATTTATTTGGCACAGTGCAAATAAATAGGGTCTTTGCTGAATATGCCAAGTGGGGGTTATTTATCAATGTGGGAATTCGACTGTCAAAGTGAGTTCCTATCATTTCAGTTTGCTATGCTCTGATAGCCTCATTAACTAAAGTCCAAATAGTCGCTTAGAGTTGTCAATTCGCATTCATTCTCCACTTCCCCATGTTCAATTACTGAGCAAAACCTGAGAAGTAGCAAATACACGACCAATTCAACTTACAGGGCTCTTTGCATCATTTTGTGGGCGCGTTGCACAGGTACTTCTACTATTGACTAAGATTCAGAGAGTATCAAAAGTGCGAATGTGACTAGGTGAACTGCTCCAAATTCACCTGTTTGACTTTGCCACTTCAGACTGGTGAAATGGGGGGTTTGATGGCAGGGCTCCAGTGTTGCGTAAGGTGACTATTCATTCAAAAGTGACAATAGCGACTGCAGCTAAGTGACATGACCTAGGGACAAGGTGACATAGAAATAGATAGAATATTCACAGAATATAGTTAGTGGGATATGAAGAGACTGACGTCACTGCCCTTCACTTGTTGAATTCATCTCTGCATGACGTCTCATCCTACTTCTATGCACCTGACTACTCTACACTACGCATCCGACAACATTTGCCACTGTCCACCTGTTTGACAAGTGTTTTCCCAGTTTAGTCAATGGGGAGAAGTGAATTTGTGTCTATTTTCAAAATCTATATTTATTTTCTTATTTAATTGGCACCTATAGCCAAATGAACTGTCACTTTATCCTACTGCACTTGTTACCCTCCTCCTATATGTTTATTTAAGTCTTCCTCCTACTTTGATTGTAAGCTCTATGAGGCAGAGACCTCTATCCTCTTGTTTCATTCATGACCTGGCACTTGGAGTGATGTATTTTCTTGATTATATACTTGTATTTCACTTCACTTTGTTCCGCACTTTACCCTTGTCTGTATTATTACTGGATTGTACAGTGCTGCGTAACCTTGTGGAGCTTTATAAATAAAAATATATACACATACATACATACATTTTACCAATGCCACTTGAATGGTAGTGAGGTGAATTCGACACGTGAATTCAGTCTTTAGTCAATGAGGCTCTGATTCTCTACTCCTTATTCACTAAACAGAGAATTCCCATAGCAAATTCGCAACCATGTCAGTATACCCATAGTGAAATCGCAAACATGTCAATAGCCATTCATTGTGTATTGTGCAAGCGATGTTATCTGGCGAATTTGCCACATCGCAAAGTTTTCTGAATACCCGAATATGGGTGAGTAGCAATTTCACACCTTTATGTGACAATTTGTGTAAATTAATAAATACAATACAATTCGGACTTTGAAAAATAACACCTTTAATACAAGCGATTGTCATTCACATATTGCCACATATTGAAAACTGAGAAAGTGCTTCCTTTTCTAATGAATGCTAGTTCTTGTGTTTGTGTATGGGTGATTTTTAAATACTGTAAGTCACATTGTGTAAAACTGCCTTTATACAATATAGAAAAGGTCAGGTTCTGCTTTGATTTAAACAAAGTTAAATATCTAATATTTTTACTTTATTGTGCACTGCCATCTTGTGATTAACTTTATAAATGCAGCATGTAAATATAATGTTTGGTATTAACATTTGTGAAAGGGAAACTACTGGGATGTGAAAAGAATAATTAAAGTTTTCATAACTATAGTTGTGATGAGCATTAAATGGTCTTAGGGAAACAACTTACTGACAAAAGATTGATGCATATAGTATATATATATATATATATATAGTATATATATATAACTTTTTTTTAGGTTGAGAAGATTGTTAGGGAAGGATTGACCTCTTAATTTTTAGAAAACTGTATACTATTTCCAGCCTCAGTGTCTTATGTATTATACACCTTGCCATGCAATTGCCCCTATATTTCCAGCTTCAGTGTCCTATGTATTATGCACCTTGCCAAGCAATTGCTTCTATACAAATCTGCATGAAATATAAAGGCCAATGTTGCAAAGTTCAGTTTAAGGCAGTTAATAATATTTGCATAGGATTGTGAATTTTGTTAGAATCTAAAACACTTCGAAGGGGCATATTTACTTAGACCAATTTGATCACATTGATTGATCTCATTCCATTTCACTGTCAATTTTTGTTTCCTTGTAGGTTTCAATTTCTCTCATTTACAAAGGATGGATAAAAATGATTCCCCATCAAAATAAATTGTTACCAATAAATATAGATCTGTTGACAGGGCACACTTTGCAATGCTTTTCTATCAGGGTTCCTTCCATTACAAATCGATATTGATGTCTCTTTTTGATGGGAAAATATTTTGGACTTAGGCTAAATGACAGGATCAACTCCATAGGGAATAATGGGTTTTCGCCAGCCTGAGGGTGGAGAATTCTTTTGGGTGATAAAAATGTTTTTGAACAGCTTAGCAAATAGGAGAAACCAGCAATATCATTAAATGCAGGCGTTTTCCTTGCATTTACTAGTAGAAAAACCTGTTCAACTTTAGTAAATTTGCTCCACTTTTACTGCTTTGTTTTTGTATTTCTTTAGTATTTCAGGAATTCCAGAATATTTCTGGACAAGACATTGCTGCAGCAATTAGTGAGTGTTATGATGGGTACTTTCAACAACTTCTTCTGGCAATAGGTGAGTGAAAATTCTCCATGATCATACAATTCTTTTCTTTTTATTATCAGCTTCTATAACCAAACACTTAATACCAGTATTTATACTGGAATCCTTTGCAAAAGGCATCTGTGCTACAATTAAAGTTTTACTGTTCTATTCTGTCAATTGCATCACTTTTCCATTTTAAGTATTAGGACAACATACATCACAATGTTTTAAGACCTTCACACTATCAAGCTATAAAAAATGTTCCTTATGTAATTATCCATGATTCATATAAAACAATATATGTGTAATGTTATTAATATGTGTAACCTGTTGCTTTTAACCTCTTAAAGTTACATTTCATACCCAGACTAGTAATTTGATAAAACTGGGGGTGGGGGAGAGGGTAAGCATCATTTCATGGAGCGATAAAAATACAGCACAACAGCAAAAGCAAATTATGTATAGGTGTGGTGCCTTAACTAATAAATAAATCAGAAATGCCAGTAGCTTTAAAACAAAATAACAATGCATTAACAAAGTAAAGTAAGAGAAAAATATTCCAGCAATAGCATCACCAATGTGCAAATGTCAATTGCAATGTTAGAGAACAAGTTCTATCAATGAGATCTGCAGAAACCTTAATATAGTATGAATGGGAACCCCTTTATGTATAATTCCCCCACCACCACCACCACCACCCCAATAAATTCTTCAGGACTGACTTTATGACTTTCCTCCTTTGAAGTCTCTACTCTGCTGCCCAATAGCTGACTTACCTATCCTAGGTGTCGATCTATCAAGGCCAGGGCACCTAAGGACACTAGGGCCACTACATTCCTTGATGGGTGGATATAGTACCTGAATAAAGATCCTATGTTCTCTCACATCTAAGGTGAGCTAATGATAGGATTTACTCTCCCATAGGATATCCATCTAACAGCAAGCATTAACACCAGGAATTGTGGGGCCTGGAAGTATATAGCATTATACCATAACAATATATCAGCTAACATAGCCATGAGATAGTGACATCACAAATATTACAAGACTAACACATTGCCTGAACAACACTGAATCATGAGATCATGATGGATATATAGAACACTAGAGGAAGAACATATAACACTCCTCCAAATGAGTGCATCGGGAATAGCCCAAGCTTCCCAGTGTGGTGCTCCTCTTGCCTTCAAGCATCTCTGCAATGGATGACCACTGCCATCCTCAATATGGCTGCACCTCAATTTCACCACCACATAACTGAATGCTGTGGTGATGTAGTCCCAACCAGACACCACAACCTCCTAGAATTTTTTTGGAGGAAGCCCATGATAGGTTGACTTAAGGAAAATGTGAATTCTAATGAAGGTTTGAGCAAAAATAATCAATCCTATTCAAAGGGCTTACTGCACTTTGTCCACATGTATAGTATACAGTACAATGGTAAAATAGTGGCCCTATATGGCTAAGGGCAAAATTTATTAAAGTCGAAAAGGGCATTTTCGACCTTTCAACCGAGAAATTTGAAAATTATTGAAAAGTTTCAATCGAATTTTTGTTATCGCGATATCGAATTTTCCCGTCCAAATTACCGATATTACAGATTTCCCATAGAAACAAACAGATTGAAAAGTTTCAACTGAATTTTTGATATCACAATATCGAATTTTTGATATTGCGGTAAATGATTTTTATCTTTGTATAAATTGCTATTCGATATCGCAATATTGAAATTTTCTTCCGTCAAAATTATCGATATCATAATATCGAATACAGAGGTATTTTTTACTTTATTAAATTTTGCCCTAATTAGAATCTGTCCCCTCTGACTCAATATTTTATGTAAACTAAATACAGTGCACATGCTTAGTGTAAATTACATAGCTCCAGGCTTGTTAAACTACGGGTCGCTTTGAAGGGGGAGCTGAAATACTCCTTCCTGTGCTCCTTCACTGTTTCCTGTTTGCTTCAGTGCCGATCTTCATTTCTTCTCTACGCAGGCTGCAATCCTCTTTACTTCCGATTCCTTCTGAATTTTGGGGAGTTGAGCAGATCCTCTTTACTTCCTATTCCTGCTGAATTTTGGGGAGCTGAGCAGATCCTCTTTACTTCCTATTCCTGCTGGATTTTGGGGAGTTGAGCAGATCCTCTTTACTTCCTATTCCTGCTGAATTTTGGGGAGTTGAGCAGATCCTCTTCACTTCCTATTCCTG
>WMED01000735.1:0-10215 GCA_019650415.1 Pipa parva
CTATCTATCTATCTATCTATCTATCTATCTATCTATCTATCTGTCTGTCTGTCTATCTCTTTGTCTCTCCCCCTCTCTCTGGGATATTGAAATCTCCCCCTATTTAGTGGTATATCGATATACCAATCGAATTTCAATTCAATTTTGGTAAATATTCACTGAAGTGTTGTTGAGGTTTGAAATAACAGCTAATTTTCAAAAGCACTGTAATATAAGGAATAAAAAACAAGTAAGAATAACATTTTCTCATCCCTTCCTTTGATGCTAAAAATCATAGTTGATTCAGTGCAACCATTAATGTGTCACATGATGAATGACTTCCAAATGTTCTTTGTCAGGCATAAAGACAGTGGTAACCACCAAGCTATACCTGTATATATTTTGTTATATATATTTTGTAGAGAATGTTTGTGTCAATTAAGAGAGACAGAGAGCATCTATTTATGCACAAGGCACAAATGCACGGAGGCTTGTCACTGTTGGTGATCCACTGATTGCTAATAAATATAGATGTGTATTTTATATCTGTAATGGCCATTTAAATTATTTATCATTTACAGCTATATTCCACTGTCTGTATGCTTCACATGATCAATACCAAATATTTTCTTCTGATGCTTATTAGACAATAAGACTTGATAAATTGCTGAAAATTGTAAATCAAGCCAAAACTGTGTATGGTAAATCTAAACTGAGTGCGAATCTGCAGTGTTGTGTATCATTCCTGGTAAGTAAACTCCATTCCTTAGCACACACACACAAAAACACACATGTACATACATATAGACTTTCTACTACCTTTATACAAGAAAACTTTCATATACACTTCCTTAACTGTTACACTGCAAAGAGAGAGGCTGTAAAATAAACCTACCTGCAATAGATTAACCAATGTATATCTGGATGGGAGAAGCTGAAGCTGTCAATAAATTAGATAGAAAAACATTTTTTATTTGTTCATGTGTGTGTGGATGTGTGTGGTTGTTTGTATGTGAGCAGGTGGGAGCATAGGTATAGTAGGGAGTATAAGAAAAAAGCAATGTTTCAGGCACACACATTAATGCACCACTACAAGACAATACACAGAAATAATGACCTTGAGGAAAGGATATTTGATGGAATAGGAAACAGTCTATTCGCATGGAAAGGCAGCCAATACATTGCTGAAACAGATCAGTCTCTAAGTGCAAGAGGTTATTACCCACACGCACACACACATATACTTACACACACACACACACACACACACACACACACACACATATACGCTTTCACACACACACACACATATACACTTTCACACACACACACACACATATATACACTTTCACACACACACTTTCAAACACATACATTCACACACACATATACTTTCACACACACACATGCACATGCACACGCACACACATATACTTTCACACACACATATATTTTCACACACATACACTTTCACACACACACACATATACTTTCACACACACATACACTTTTACACACACAAATACACACTTTCACACACACATACACACACACACATACAAATACATTTTCACGCTCACACTTTCACACACACACACATATATATTTTCACACACAGACACTCATACACACACACACATACACTTTCACACACAGGGCTACAGAAGAAGGGAAATATGAGCAATACAACCCACAGCTTCAACCTTCAAATGTCACACACAGAGTTCAGCAAAGGCATGCATGGGGCTTTAATATCAACAAGGGTCCAGAGCAGACAGCTGTGCTATATAAAGGGTTAAGCAACAGAAGTTTTCTAATTCCTTTTCCACATCACCTTCCTCTCTCGTAATGTGTGCTTCTGTTTTCCTCCCTGACCACTAAAGTTCTATTTGTTTATTTAGAAATTAATTGACTTATCATTTGCAGGGATATAAACTACCTATGTTTTCTATAAAACTAATGCATCCCTGAAGCAAAGACTATGATATTTTAGGCATGGGATTCATTATTTTATATAGAAATAAGCATTTACGTGTGTTTAACCATTTGTTAAACATGGAGAGTGAGCATTCGTACTCCATCTATGACATAGCCTGGTCTCAGTGTTCGACATTATTCTGTCTAGTTTGATATTCCATCTTGTCTGTTGCAATCAGTTATAAGAGAGCAGTATTAGGTCATGATATGGTATTTAATTACTGCATTTCATTTTCGGAATGCTGTCATTTGATTTTAAAAATACAGTGTCACACAGAGTCACCCTAAAACTATGTAACATTTGAAATAAACCTGGATTATTGGATTCAATGTGAAAACCTTTGAAATCCTTTTTGCGCCTCATTTCACAAATTTTTAAAATCTGGTTTGTGTATTTTTTTTTTTTTTACAATAAATTGTAAATGATGACCGCTGTAATATAAAATGATATTATATAAAATTATACTTACCATATTTGTAGCATGATGACAATATTGCTGGATTTCCTGTACAATCAATATCTAAGGCATTCTAGGTTGTAAGAATAACGTCAGAAAACATTGTTACTTGGAGTGTAGGCCCTCTAGGAATGCCTAGTTTTTTTTTCTTCTACAAAATACACGTTTTAAAACTTAACTAAAAATATATTTTGTCACACCAGAAGGCACTTGACAAAAAAGGTGCAAAATATGGGTGCTGTGTTTTAAAACCTTAGCACATTCTTGCACAGTACTACTTTGTATAAAAGCCCTATGTGTCAACTTGTATCAAGTCACACGTTAGGATTTGGAAAAATTGCAGCATTCCGGGAGTGAAATGAATTTAACTGGTTTGCAAAAACACATTAATTCTGATCAATTCTTATTCTTATTTGGAATATTATTATACATAAACCATATTAATAATACTGAACAGGTATGTGAGTCTGGCATGTACATCTATCCCCAGTGAACAGGTGCAGAGCACAGCAGGCATCATGAAAGCTATTGAGTCATTAATCCAATGAAAATCTGGATTAAGGTTTTAGAAATAGCTGTCCTTAGTTATCCTCATGCTTTTACAAATGAATAAAAATGATGCTATATATATATATTTGTTTTTTTTTTCTTTTTTGCTTCCGAGATTTAATATAGAGATTGCATCCAAACGAGTCCAGGAATCTATAACAACAATGTCTACTACAGATAAATATTTAGTATACAAATATACACGCAGACATAAAATCACTAACTACTTCCAATATTTTCATATGCTTCCAATATGTCTCTATCAATGAAGTATCTATTCATGAATACTTATAGAACTTTCTACAGTTTTATTGATTTCCTGATGCCAAAAACATAACCAGATAATTAGGGGACAAAAATCATTTGATTGTGACAAAATCACTTTAAAACTGATTCGACTTCAGTCACAGTTCTAGTTTAGAAACAACACAATTTCATCTGTTTTGTTCAGGGGAGTAGGATGAATAGATTGTAGTTCAATGTATGTCCATGTGATTAAATCTTTCATTTTAACCAGATTAGATCAATCTTCTTCATTGACAAATAAAAAGCCAAATAAAATTGATTTGAAAAGAAATACGGCCAGTCCTGCTAAACTAGGCTTACAAAATGCATCACTGCAAGGTTTTCTTTCTTAGTGCTCGTTCAGATACAAAAGTAAGCGTACAAAACACAGGTTTTCCTTTTAGCAAAACATATAAATGATTAATGCGTTTTATTCAGTGTATAACCTTCCCCATCAGCTTGAAACAGCTGATATGCCTCCAGTGTACAACACAGCACATTCATTGGCTGAAAGGAACCATATACATTGGCATCTATAGAGCTCTCCTAGACAAAACATACATAGTAATCAGGTATTGACTCTGCATGCTTCATTTCAGTACTGCAGAGAAATGGGTTGGTACAATATAGGATATGCTCAAACACACGATTCTACAGTCTAGATCTGTGACAAACTAAAACAATCATGGCTTTGCTTTCTTTCAAGCAATCAGCATGATTACTAGCATTAATGGAAGTTTTTGCAAATAAATACCAGGGTGATTTTTTATTTTTATCAATGTCCTAGCAATAAAAACAAATGTTCTACACAAACTGAAAAATCAAAGATTAAGAGGCTTTTTTTTCTGTTTCCCAGCCAATACGAATAAAGGGTAATTGTAAAACAGAGTTTGCATTGTTGACTTTAACAGGAATGAGAATCGTTCAATTCAAAAAGGTAGGAACAGAAGAAAACTGCAGTGTATGGGGGATCTGTAATGCTAGGTGTTGTACTGCTGAATCTAATTGGTAGAAAAATGTATATTACACTGAACAATAATCATCAAATTGCTGAGATTCGAGTAGAAAAATAGTATTTCTTCATAAACTAGAAAACTTTGTGAAGGAGGATTGTACCACCCACCTTCTACACTTGTAATGTATTAAACTTTTGGCAAGAACATATAAAACATCTTTAAGTCTGCAATAAGTGACTCATTTGGTAATTACAGACAGGAGGAGTACTAAGTTGCCTAGTTTTATAATAAAACCCAATCTTCCTAGTGGTATGTAGAATTGTAAATAAAGTATGTGCTTTGTGTGACACTGTATTCCATTCTGTACATTTTATTACATTAATTACTAGCTTGATATCTTTCTATCGCCCCTGTGATTCAGAACTGTAAAACTATGCTTGCATTAATCTTCTTTTCCCTGAAATGGTTAAAAATCTTACTTTTTACCATTGTATTTTCTATAGTATCGTTCTTATGGTTAGAGATCATTTACTAAGACCATTTAAACCTTTTTTTGATTAAATTTCCCTGATTGGCTGGCAATTTTCTTTTCTCTGTATGTTTTTATTTGCCTGATTTATATAGGGTTTTGAAAGTTAAACAGTGACGGATAAATATCGATCACTTGATAGGGGGGCACACATTACAGTGTTTTCCAATTTGGTTTACCATTTCGGATCAACACTGGTATTCTTTTTTTGAGGAGAAATATTTGTATCGACTGTAAGTGACAGGACCAACTCTATATTAAATAATTAGTTTTCACCAGTCTGAACACTTTTGGGCAATAAAATTTGATTTGAACAGTTTTGTAAATAGACAAAAAAAGTGATATCGATAGAAAAAATAGGTTGTTTCTGCAGCGTTAACTAGTAGAAAAACTTTTGTACTTTATGAAATATCTCCTGACCGTGTAGTTATGTTGACTATCTCATTCTCTGTGCTTTACTAACAGCAGTTAAAGAAGGTTTCTGCATTACAAGATGTGTTAAGGTCTAAAAAAAAGTCATCAGTTTCTGGGTACAACTGGAAAATGATGAAAATGATTTCAGCAAGATAAGTTCATCATGGATATAAATAAAATGACATAGTAAATAAGTAAATCAGATTTCAAATATTATAAATTCAGACTTTTTGAAATGTAGCTTTGAAATACAAAAAAATTCCCCTTTCCTCTGCCTCTGTCATTATTGAAATACCCACCATAAATGATCCATCTCACCTTTGTTGCAAACAAAAAAAATTATTTGGGAAACCTTTTTTTTAATATCTGTCATATTTTACAAAGGCAACAGCAATGCTGGTGACAATTTGAACAGTTTATATTTTCTACTAAATTATATTGTATTCATTCCAAGTTGCAATAGGAGTTTGGGTGAAGGCAAAGTGATTCTCAGGAAATATAATCATGCAATGACTTGAGCTTTTTCTACATGTGTTTTGACAATCTCAGTCTCACTTTGATATTGTGCTGCATGTTATTCAGCATTGCCACATATGCTCAGTGGAAAGAAAGGAGGTCATCTAGACCTTGGAGGGTTATAATACAATTTCTGGCTGAATGTAATATTTGAACAGCTTCTAATACAAATTATGTGTGGTTTGGTGTAAGAGTAAAGCAAACTGCATCCATCACAATCCTCTTAGAACAAATTGCAGGGTGTTATTTGTAAGCTCACCTAAGCAAAGACCTTTTCAACAACTGACTATGAAAAATGATACACTATTCATACAGTGACTGTAATATCCCACCAAGAGAGGCATACAACCCACTTGGAATAAATCAGCTACAGTTTTTTTTTTTATTATTATTTATTTAGATGCAACCACGTGAACAGATTAGAATCTATTTCACCCATGATTCTTTATAATCCCTTGGATCAAAAAGTTCCTGCTGTTTCTCAATTCTGATATTTTTTCCTTTACAGTGTAAAACATTTTACAGAAACCATATATTGGGCTAGCAAGATAATAGTTTCATCTCTTTTTCTAACTCTTACGCTTGCGTTAATAAAAGAAAAATTGTAAACATGTAATGATATACATAAACCTTCTAAAAAATAATAATTTTTTATGGAATAAAAAACAAACTATCACATTAAAGAAAGAGCTATGTGGTTCATATAATTTGTCTTATTCTATGTTCACAAAAATGTCTGCTAATTGTCTCAAAAGGAACATAACTGGTTCTGTCTACATGCATATATATATTATGCAGTATATATATATATATATATTTATATATAGACACACATTATGCTGCTCATTTAAAGAGATAACTGTGTATTACTTCTTTCACTCTCATACCATATTATACAATTACTGACATATTCTCTTCTCATAATGTATCTTATCAGCTTGCAGCAGCTGTGTTAGGGAATACAAAGACAACAATGATTATTAATTAGAATTATGAATTATAGTATCACAAATCACAGTGAATTTTGTATGACACATTATTTATTAAATATATTGCATTTCTTTTTTTTCTGGCTATATTTTATTTTTTAATATTATTTATAAATCAGGAAAATTTTCCCCAAATAGCATTACCTGATTTCCTAGTCACAAATTCTTCCAAAACCGTTACCTGTATACAGTTATATAAGTGATTAATGCTTGTTGGTATGTCAAACTGTATTGCTTTAGCTTTCTCCTTATACAGGAGAACCTAACAAGCATTACTACATACAAATTCTATTTTTTTCCTTAACTATACTGTTTAATTATATTTTCTTTCCCTTTTTACTGCAGAAGAATTACTTCCCTTAATTGTTTCTACCTTATTCACAAAGATTAGCCACACATGAATTCAGTGCATATTTTGTTGGGCAAGTTATAAGTATAGTTTGATTTCATTTCTACCAAAATTAAATATTACAAGGAAATCTATACCTTATCTCACCCTGTTGTGTTTAAATCTTTCCCCCTAAGGGCAAAATGTAATAAATCTGGAAAAGGCCGATTTCGCCTTTTCGAGTTTATTACCATCAGATCTCGGAAGTTTCTTGCGGTAAATATTGTGAGATTTTTTTTCTATACGTTAGTAGTATACTATACCTTTCTGTCAAAAAATTTGATTGAAAAAAACTCGATCAAAAAGTGTATGTTGGTAAATATCAACTGAAAAAAATCTTGCGATATCTACCGCGAGAAACTGCCGAGATCTCGCGGAAATAAACTCAGAAATGCTAAATCGTCCCTTTCCGAGTTTATTCAATTTCGCCCTTTTTAAATGCTGTAAAATGACATTATTTTAGGTTAATCTATTTGGAAAATCCTCATTCATATAACAAGGAGCATATATAGCCACAGATGAAAAGTTTTCCCACATAAACTGTAGTAAATTACATTTTTTAGCAACACCTATTACATTACTGCTTTTGAATTTTGTGTATAGGTTGCAGATATATCTTTTAAAAATCTGAAAATGAATTTGTTTAAAGTAGAGAACACTACGATAACTATTTTTTTTACTACATTATTGAAAACGTAACGGCAATAGGCATGATTTATCATAAGAGCAGTGCCGCCATTTTGTAGTATTTTCATCCTCCATATAGTCATTGTAGAATAGTCTCATAATAGTATCAATGACGTATTGTAGCAATCTGGTCATGAATAGGTGTATTGTAGCGAAGTGATGTCAACTTTACAGGGATCCGTTTAAAAGAGACAATGTTTGGTCATCAGTATTATCACTGAGAACAGTCAAATACATTTACCATCATTTTAACTGAATATCAGTGGCAGGCATTTCCTAGTTCATATTAACACTTGATCATCACATTTTACTAAAATGTCTCCACAAAAATAGACACTTTTGTTTCACGAAGTCAAATCTATATATGTGTGCCATTATCGCTTGGGTGAATTGACACTTTGATACATGATGAATATCAGAATTTGTGTTGCATTTGTAGCAAAATGAACATGGAGCATAAATAAGTGGTCATTGTATTGGCACAAGCTGTGTTACCATTCAGCAGCTAAGCTAATTGGAAAGTAGGTGAATAAGACAATCTTTCTGACTGGTCACTGAAAAGAGCAACATGTAAACTAATTCAGATAAAGGGAGAAAGTGAGATAAACTGTGCCAACATCTTCAACATATGTCATAATTTAATTATTGCTAATCTGCTCTCATCATCAGGACTGGTAAATCAGTTAAATATACCTGTAAAGTTTGGGGAAAATGTTGTGCTGCCAAAACCAAAATAAAGCAAACTGTCCCTTCACAAAGTCACATGACAGAGAATAACCAATTTACCTTGCAGCATGACCCAAGGTCCTTTCCTTAGAGCCTTGAATGTCGTAACCAATGCCTCCCACCAGTTTACTTCATTTCTTTCTACTTTACTAAACAGTACTCAGTATTTAAAACAAAAACATAAATATTTTTCTGGTAGTTATATTAATTTAAGTTGCATTAATTAAACATATTGTGCAGTTCTTTAGATCAGTATATGCCCCAAAGGAGAATGAGAATGTAAATTTCCCATATGCACTAGAGCTAATTTTATTCATAATCTAACTAATTTACCAACTTGCTTTCCATATGGGGAAACCTTAGCACTTACCACACAAACACTGGGAGAATATACAAACCTCATCCAGATGGTGCCATGATTGACATAGGGAGCGAAACTTAAGCTCCCTAAAGCAACAATAAGGGACCAAGCAGTCCTTGTTTATGAGACTTGCAGTCCTCATTCTAGCTGAAGTTGCTTCAAAATGAAATTACTTCTATTTTTACATTTTTTTTTTTTTTTTTGTAATTCATTTACCTGATCACCAGATTTACACAGATCTAATCATATTTCCAAAGCTAAAGAAATGAACAAACTGGTTTCTCTGAAATATATTTATATAATATCATTTTCTAATTTCTAATCAGTAAGGAACAAACTAGCTTTACTTTATTTCATTATTAACCATTTGGTTTAATGACCCACCTCATTGTATGGGAGTAGTTAACAGGGTTAACTATCTAAGGGCAGTAAAAGTTGACCCCATGTACCCAAACACCTTCAACTAGAAGATTTCTAGATTTAAGGGAGCTGCAAGAGGCTATTCACAGCTGACTGAGGTTGCTTGTCATAGTTAGATCTGTAGATGAATGTGTTTCAATCTTACCAAGTGGAGCCCCTTTGCAGGAAGTACCCCAACTAGTCTCGAAACATTAAGGAATGTTTTACATGAATCAACAGGGAAGATACTGGTTCTGCAAGTGATAGTGAGTTGATTCTTTTATGGACAAGACAAGAAAGAGAGATTCAAAGTGTTCAGTCTTAAAGAAAGTGATGAACCTGCTATGCTTGCACAGTTATCAGAGATGTTCGGTCAGATCACTGAGAGTCATTTAGCCTAATACTTTAAAATGGAAGTAGAGTTAAAGTAAGGTTTGAATGGGTTTTACGCCTTTGTATTATTTTTCTTTTATGTTGTAGGTGGCTGCATTTGTTTTTACTAATCTGTTTACTTACCAAGGGTCACTGGCCATTGACAGCCAGCTGATCAACTGTGCACAAGGCGGCTTACCTTCCCATAGTTCAAGCTCTAGATGGAGTTTTTGTTTATATGAATGAGAAATTCCCCATTGAAAGTGTGGTTAATAAGTAAAAACAATGTACTCTTCATTCTGACTTCCATATACTGTAGCCATGTAATATGTGTGTATTTTGCTTTTTAAGGGGAGTGCTATCATGTACAGAAGTGCAATTTTAGGTTAATGTAAACATTCATAGCAAGCCCTTCAAAAACATAATTTAAGTGTTATAAGCTAGGGATGCACATGTTCATAGTGGCTGTTGCAGCAAAGATTTAAAGAACTTATTGCTTGGGCACTCTTCAACTGAGCTTCTAGTTGCACACGTCCTCTGTTTCCTTATTCCGCTGCTCCTGTTCAAGGCTCCACAATGTTCCAGTTCTGCTTTTTCTGTTCAAGGCTCCAGTTTTCTACAGTTCTGCTA
>WMED01000735.1:10276-23825 GCA_019650415.1 Pipa parva
TCACAGGTCTGCTGTTTCTGTTTAAGGATCCAGTGTTTTATAGTTCCGCTGTTAATAAAAGCTCCTGTGAGTTACTGCTCAGCTGCTCCTGTGTTCCATTACCTGTGAGGTTAATTCCTTTGCACCAGACACCAACATAAGGGGTACATGTTGCAAGCACACCTATTTAGACCTATTCTTCTCTGTCTTTCATCCTGGCACTGGCTGATAAGCACACCACTTTTACATTTGCCCAGGGCTCCACTTTGTCTATAACCAGCCCCGGGCATTGAGATCAATGTAAAAGACAATTAATGCTATTTATTTGACTATTCTCTGTCGACAACACTGGTGAACAAAATGTGACAGAATAATAACATTGCATGATAATTGATATAATTCATGAATTTTACTGGTACATTACATAATAATGTAGAAAAACAGTTATGTTGGCATTGTTTTCCACAAACAGATGCACGTGAAGATGATATCACTTCACTACAATACAACCATTTCTCTCTCAGGCTACCACTGCTACCACCCTCATGCATGACCTTATCTTATCCCCCTTGGACTATTGAAATTCCCTTCTAACTGGCCTCCAGTTTCCCATCTTTCACCACTCCAGTCTATTCTAAATTCTGCTGCTAGAATAATCTCCCTCTCTCCCCAGAAGTCTCCCTTCCAACTCCTATCTGCTCCTTGGCTCCCAGTTAATAAACATATTATTTACCGTGTCCTACTTTTGACATTCAAGGAGCTTCGCTCTGTTTCCCCTCCCTACATATCTTCCCTGGTTTGCTTGTATGTGCCTAGCCGTCAACTCCACTCTTCACAAGGCAACCTTCTTCAGGAATCCCTCACTAAGATTGCCCATTCTTGTCTTAAACCCTTCACTCTTGCTGCCCCTTATCTTTGGAATTCCATAACCCTCTACTTCCACCAAGAGCAATCCATCAATATCTTCGAAACTAAATTAAAATCTTACCTCTTTTAGCACTAGCACTGGTTTTCATGTTTATATTTTATCTTTAAGAAACTATTTACTCAAAATGTATTTTTTAAAATTTATTTTCTTATTTAATTGGCACCTATAGCCAAGTGAACTGTCACTTTATGTTACTGCACTTGTTACGCTTCTATCTGTTTATGTAAGTCTTCCTCCTATTTAGATTGTAAGCTCTATGGGACTGAGACATCCATCCTCTTGTTTCAATCATGGCCTGGCACTTAGAGTGATGTATTTTATTGATTATATGCTTGAAATTTACTTCACTTGTTCTTTGTTGCGCACTTTTCCCTTGTGCTGTGTAACCTTGTGGCGCTTTATAAATAAAAATACACAATACATCCATGGGGAATTCACTACAATATGTCACTGCTACTATTCACCTGACTATGCTCAGAAAGTACTACATGACAGTTCACAACTTGTAACAATCCATCTGTTGCCACAACAAAACACTGTTTAGTGACAATGCATGATTGACTTCACTAAGAGCAAGTTGTCTCATAATGTTTCTTATTCATTTCAGGAGGTAAAGTCATTCTCTTAAAGATACTCCCTCATATTGTTTTTACATATTAAAATGACAGTTTCCTTTTTGTGCTTCTGTTGGGTAATGGGTCTTCTGATGGTCAAGAGACTGTGACTACTTGCTTCTGTCAGAAACACTGTTGCTGGGGTTAGTTAAATAATAGGGTTATAGATACAGTCTCAGGTACAAATGCACATGTCTGAGACAGATATAAAAAATTCTTTATCTGAATGGTTCAGGTTTCTGTTGATTACTTTAACAGCAATGCTGGCTGGAGATACCAAATTGGATTTTTGCAGCAACAACAGGTAGAGATAGGAAAGACTAGCTGTAACAGATACAATTAAATCATTGGACTTAAGGCAATGGCACTCTAGACATTTTACTGCTTCCTTAAAATGCCTAAAAAAGTAGAAAAAATCACCTACAAACTGATACCAAAACCTAAAACCAATAGGTAATCATTGCAAAGTGTATGGTGACTTTTCTAGGCACATTTCATGACTTTGCATGTGGTAAACACTCCTAGAAAAGTAACCATGCATTTTGTTTTAGTTGACCATTGAAATCAAGGGGTCATAGTTTGTAGGCTTTTTTTTTTTTTGGTGTTTGTTTTGGCATTTTATCACAGCATTGACTTCAAAGGTCATAGGGTTCATTGTGTTTTAATAGAGTTTTTTTTTTGGTTTTGGCTGTTTAAACTGTATGAATTTTAACCATTTCATAACGCCAAGTGGACCATGAATAGAGGTGACAAAAATGTTTTTATTAAATTAAAATGCAGGAACCCTTTGTATCCCATAACCCCTTCCTCTGTGGTGCTAAGTTTGGCGTGCCACAGGAAGGATTTAAAATTGACCTCATAACTTTCTGCCTAATTCTTTTTCCAGTGGGGTAGTAGACATCTAATATAAACCTATAACGTGCTCCTTTAAACCATATTGCTGATACTGTTCAGGGCACATGGTTTAAACTACACAGAGGAATCCATGGGACTTAATATGGAGCCACAGATTAGTCTTTGCTAATCCCTGGTTGAAAAATAATGTTTGCTATACACTATGTATGAGCAGAACTACTTCCATAACAAATGTTTCTAGCTTCATTTAAAAAGTGTAGCTCTGTTTTTGTTTCTTCATTGATCCAGTACAAAGAACTTGCCCCCAGCAATGTGAAGAGACCTGGTATAATGTAGCACCTTATATTTTCACTGCATGGTGTTACTAAATGTTAGTGGAAGTATTCTAAAACGTCCTGCTGTTTGTTCTAACTACCTAAATCATGTTAACTACCTGTAAGCTTACACTGCCTAAAATGAAATAACAATATGCCTTTTTTCAAATGTCTTCAATGCTGTTTTAAATGGTTTGTTGTGTACATATGCACCATGATTGCATTCAGTGTATCGGTATATGTTTATTGTTTAGATTGAGAGATGGTCCCCATTGTGCAGAAGAGTAAAAAATGATTTGGCCTCAGGAAATGTTTATAGTTTTTGTAGCCCAGGAATAAACAATATATCTCCAGCTGTTACTACAGCTCCCATCATGATCCTCAAACAAGTGCACACAAGAAATCCCTCCCCACCTTTATTGAACTATGAATCATACTTAGGAAATAGAATGTATTTTTACTAAAACATGCAAGACATAATCCTTGTTAATGGATACAAACAGACCAGACCTTATTTGGGACTACAGTGTCCTATAATCTTTCTATATACACTTACCATATGTAGATGATTAGTGAAGTAGAATTTACAACAGAAAATGCTGTTATTTGTTGTGTGATTAAAGGGGCACTAAATAAACTCACTGTACTTATTGAAATGTGCACAAAATAGTGCCACTGCAACTTATGGCTTTTCAAGATATGTCTCAGAGTGTATATCTTTCTTTTTAACTAGGATTTTCTGCAATTCTGGTTTTGTTTCTTTGAAACCCCTAGTCCTATATTCTGATAACATTTTATATTTTTATAGGTTACAGAATGAACTGAACAGCTTGTTTTTATTCCACAGAGTAAACTTCGACAATGTAGCAATCTTGAAATACTGAAAAAACCTGTGCCCTAGATAAACATGTCTACAACAATAGATAATAGCAGGATAACATAATTATGTAGCTAGCAGAACAATGCAAAGATCTCATTAATAACAATATATAAGAACACTGCGTCGATTTGAATAATGAATTATATAATCTTTTTTTATTATTTATAGATACTTTAAAATAAATGTTAAAAAGAAAGCATTATAAAGAGGATACCAATTTCTGTCATTTTTAAGTATATTAATAGTCACCAAGGTGTTCCATTACTATATTGAAGCACAAGTCCATAGGCCTAGAATTTTCATGGAATTTGCTGTAATTTATAACCTTATAAAAGGCTTGTTCACACCTATCCACTTGTAACTTAAAGCACAATTTAGGCACTAGTAATGTGCCATAAAAGGCACTGCATCATAACACTTTTTCAGTTGTATGAAAAAATATTATGGATTTTACAGCAAATATGGTCAAACACCCTAAATTTTGAGTCCAGGTGTTCTAGCTTCCCCCCATACAATCTCCATTGAAGTATATGTTTTAATGCAAATCTCATTTACCTTAAATGTGACGCTGTTATAGGATTTCATCTAGATCTGTCACATGTTAGATATGATCCAACATCAGTGCCTGGTCTTATACATGCATCTACTTGGCATTTTGACAGACTCCAAAAGGTGGCAGAAGAATGGAGACTTTTTTTAGGGTGGCTAGCCTCAACAAAAGCCATGCTTTGGAATGGGATGTTAAACAAGCTCTTAGGCATAATGTGCAGTTGTCCACATACATCTGGCCAGATAGTACAGCTCCTGTTTCGGCTAATGCAGCATCTAATGTGTACTTATAATAAAGAGAATGATATATTTTAAGGAAAAGAACAATCATTCTAGGGAAATTAATCTTAGGACATCTACCGAGGACTCTGGCATAAATCTCCATTTTAAAAGAAGAGTGTTTTTAATCAACATTCCCAAGCTATTTGCAAATACTTTGTTCATTATGTAATGTCAAAAAGGCCTATTTTATGGTTAATGCTCATGTTTCCCAACTTAGTGACAATCTAATTAATTTTTGCAATTCCTAATCACATTTATTGTAGTTGTTCTTAATTAGCTATAGATAAAGAAAAAATCATATGCAAACCATTTAACAAAACATTTATGTGGGAAAGATCATTTACAAAACAAAAAGAGAAACGGTTTTAAGAACAAATATGTTATAGCTATTATACAACCTCCTTAAAAATCCCCATCTAACCTGATAAATATTCTGATATGTATGTGCTGAACTAAATACTATAGCCAATACATTTTGGAATCTCTTGAAAATGAAAAAAAGACAACTCCTATTTTTTTTTTTTTTTTTTTTTTTTTTACAAAAGACTTTCAAATAGACGTGCACCAGTGGGTGTGATGAACTCCTATCAAAATGATCCTATAGCCAGTCAAATGTCCTTTATGCAGATGATGTACAATATTTACTAAATTACTAATTAAAAAGTACATGATTGTAGAGCACAGGAAAGCCAGATTTTTATGCTAATGTTGCACCCCTAAGGTTCCTACTCCCTATGATACCCACAATCCTTAATGGATATCATGCATCACAAGAACTGATATATTATACACCACAGTAGCAAAATCATTGCAGTTTACAGATTGGGACAAATGGAAAAATACATGCTCTCTCACACAGTGGACAAAAATGGAACTATAGATTATTGGTACAAATAATGTTATGCAATGTTTATTTTTACAAAAATGGATACAGCTTGGGAATTGACTGAAATTCCTGGGAAGTCAGAAACTTTCAGGTGTCTGACTTCACAGAGCAGCTGCCCACCTACTTCGTCCTGACTCGTTATTATGAAGTTCTCAAGCCTATGGATCAGGTCAGCAGCATGGGATTTCAAACAGGTCAAATAAAGAGGAGGTAAGTAAGAGAAGAGGGACTACTTTAAGAAAGATTCAGAAAACTGCTAAAATTAGTAAATGATTTGCATTGCAAAAATCATATATTTAATAGTGGCAGCTGGGTAGATATTTAACTGTTAGGAATGAACTTTTCTTTTAATTGGAAAACAAGAGGGCAAAGATGTGCATTTTATGCTGGTATTTTTCTGTTACAAACAAATGAATATAAAAATTAGGTTGTTTACATTGGTAACTAATTATATATACATGATGTACTCTGGTGATTTCAGCGCTGCAGCAGTATGCATTTTTCATGGGCAAGAAGGTACATCTAGGACTATTACCTATAAAAAAATCAAAGGTGTTTGCCTTGATTTAGAATTGCTGAAAAAGTTCACGTAAACACACTGACTGCACATGTTTTCAATACAAATGTACAGCCATGAACCTCAGATGATTTAAACCCATTTTAAATGCATTAGGTGGCAACCCTAGAGAAGGCGCTTGATCATTCACATTAAACCAGACTTGTGAGATAAACATGTTGCAGTGTTGATTAGTAATCAGTCTAAATGAAGCAGACAGCAATAGTTTTATACACTTGAAAAAGACTGCTAAGGGGCAACTTAATAACCATGCATAAATACATCAGGGGTCAGTACAGAGATCTCTCCCATGGACTGTAAGTATAACAAAGGGATTACGTTTAGGGAAATGAAAGAGTCTGCACCAGTATAGAAGGGGATTTTTTACTGTAAGAGAAGTGAGGCTATGGAACCTTCTGGCTGAGGAATTTGGAATGGTTGATTCAATAAAAGAGTTTCAAATGGACCTGGATGCCTTCCTTTAGTGTAAAGACATTACAAGTGTAAGAAAATGGAAATTGAAGGATTACATTTCCCTATACTGTTTATGCATTAAGGACACTTTAACAAAGATGTGTTGTAATAAGAATATGTTAATAGCTCCATCGAATGGAGAAAGGTATCACAATAAGAATGTAATGTGTTGCCATAGCTGGAAAGATTGTTTCCCCAGAGGTTATATAAGTTAATATTCAGGAAGTAGGAGGGTCTTCGGATCTAGGGCAGCGGTTCTCAATGGCACCCGGAAGCGCCCACAGGAACCCTTCTCATAAGGGTTCCTGCGGGGTGACGTCGGCCAAAAACATCATCACGTATGCGCATACGTGTTGACGTTCCGGCTGAACGTCACCACGTGATGCGCATATGTGATGACATTTCGGCTGAACGTCACCACGCGCATAGGTGATGACATTCTGCCGAAACGTCATCACGCAATGCGTGGTGACGTCAGAGCCGGGGGTCCACTGGTATAAAGGTTGAGAACCGCTGATCTAGGGCATCCATTGGGCTGGTTGGATGGTACCTGCAGGCAGCTGAAGGTATCTGGGTTACTGTGTTAGACCACTCTGAAGTATTAGATAACCCTGAGCAAGAGAAGGGTGATATCCCCATTTGAATTGCAGACAAGTAGAGTCTCAAGTAAAGGGCCATAGGGTAGAAGCCTGTAAATCTGGAGGTGCCAGTACACCCTGGGGTAAAAAAGACACAGGAATTCAGCTAAGGATGCAGTAAAAGAAGCAAACTGCCTGCTTCTCTTCTGCCCCGATGCCCAACTTGAAGCACGAGTTAGACAGGGCAAAGTTAAAAGGGTGATTGACATTATAGCTCTTCCATTCAGATCCCTTAAATCATGATCTAGTACGGATCTGATTGGAGGAGCTATAATGTCAATCATCCTTTTCACCCTGCCCCCTCTGACTTAAGATTCAATTCGTGCATAGGGCAGAAAAGAAGCAGGCAGTTTGATTCTTTTTCTGCAGTCTTACCTGAATGATTTTAGCGTTCAGCTAAGACAATCCCCTGCTTCTTAAAAACAGGCTTTTCAGTGGACCTGACAGGTCCACTTTATGCATGTGAAGGTACTGTTCTGTGTGCTATGTGCTGGCGCCCTTCATTTAAAATATTAAAGGTACAGTCTCTACTAGGGAATGTAAGCAGGTCCTATGATCCTGAGAGTCTGAGTAAGTTGTAGGTAAATCCTGACAAGTGGATACATTTGAACGCAGGCTACATTTAAAATAGCGTTACACAAGCTATGGGTATTGCATAACTGGAGACAGGTTCTTGATCCAGGGAATTATTCTGATCCTTCAGTGTAAGAACATTACAAGTTATGGGAACTGGATAACTGGAGGTAGGATCTTGATCCAGGGAATTATTCTGATCCTTCAGTGTAAGAACATTACAAGTTACGGGTAATAGATAACTGGAGGTGGGACCTTGATCCAGGGAATTATTCTGATCCTTCAGAGTAAGAACATTACAAGTTATGGGTACTGGATAACTGGAGGTGGGATCTGGATCCAGGGAATTATTCTGATCCTTCAGTTTAAGAACATTAGAAGTTATGGGCACTGGATAACTGGAGGTGGGGTCTTGATCCAGAGAATTACTCTGATCCTTCAGTGTAAGAACATTACAAGTTATGGGTACTGGATAACTGGAGGTGGGACCTTGATCCAGGGAATTATTCTGATTGCCATATTTGGAGTGTGGAAGAACCTTGTACTGACTTTTTCCTCATGAGTTTGTTTTCCTTCCTCTGGATCAACATTACAGGATAATATCTGGATGGACTTGTGTCTTTTTTAGGCCGGTGTATATTTGGGACGCACTTTTCTATTTTATTTACCTGACACAGCGTGAACACTCCCTCGGATTTCTCGGTTCCTCCTATCTGGTCACATTCTTCCCGTATGTACGCTTAGGAAATACGCGAAGCGTCCCGACTTTTATAAAAAAGCTCTCACACTAGTGTTACCAGATTGTTGCCTTTAGTTTGGATAAAATACACACTGCATTTGTCTTAAACCCGTCTCTCTTGCTGCCCCCCTTATCTATGGAATTCTATACCCCTCTACATCCGCCAAGATCAATCAATCAATATCTTCAAATCTAAATTAAAATCTTACCTCTTGGTGCACTAACACTGGTTTTCATGTCTATATTTTATATTTAAGCAACTATTTATTCAAAATGTATATTTTTTATTTTCTTATTTAATTGGCACCTATAACTGGCACTTTATGCTACTGCACTTATTGGCCTCCTATCTGTTTATATAAGTCTTCTTCCTATTTAGACTGTAAGCTCTATGGGGCAGGGACCTCCACCCTCTTGTTTCAGTCATGGCCTGGCACTTAGAGGGATGTATTTTCTTGATTACCATATATAAGTGTATAAGTCGAGAAATTTTAGTTAAAAAAATAATTTAAAATAGTACAGTCAACTTATACACGAGTCAGGTTAGTTTTGAAAGCAAAAAAAACGATCAACAGAGCCGGCTAAAGAGAGCTGCTTGAAGCCGCAACACAAACACAAACAGCACAGTAGGAGAGGAACTGACCCGAATCTGCAAGTAATTGTAATTACAGCACACACACAAGAGTGCTGAATAAACTCACCTGAATAAACTCATCGCCCCTTAAATGAGAACACACACTAAACTGTAGCTAACAGAAATAAATAAAATCTTATTGCTATCTTGTATTTTTCCAACAATTCTTTAATATGTTATGCTAACAAAAACCCCAAGTTTTACTCTCGACTTATCCATGGGTCATAGCAAATTTCATAATTGTTGGCCCAAAAACTGTCCTCGACTTATACACGAGTAAGTAATTTAAGTAATTTACTTTACTTGTTCTTTGCTACGTACTTCCCTTGTCTGTATTATAATTGGATTGTTGGATTGTACAGTGCTGCGTAACCTTGTGGCGCTTTATAAATAAACATATACAGACATACATACATATACTGTACATGCATACTGCATGCTTGGCTGTTAATTAAAGACACACAACGCTGGTTTACAGCATCCAAGCTGAAAGTAGCAGAAATATACAGTATAGCATGTTTACTATAAGTTGTGTAGAATTTAATGTGTACTATAAGTTAGATTGACCAGTTCCCTCCTTTAATTATTTTCTTACTTCCCACAGTAACAAGGAAAGATCTGGGAACAAAATGTTAATATTTTCATGCCTGCCTACAAAGAGATAGTAAAGCCTACATCCAACAATCCCCCCTCCCCCATACTCCTTTTCCCAGACCCTACCTGAATAAAAATAGGCTGTTTCCTAACTCATGGAAGCTGCTGAAAAAAAGTACAGATAACTGTCAAAGAGGTTCACAATGTCTTTTGTGTAATGCGTTTTACAGGTGGCAGTATTAATTTAAAAGTAAGGTTCCACTTGAACTTTGTTGTAGTTTTACCACTCTTAATGATAATGATAAAACAAATATCCATTGGAGTTAGTGGGAGACCATGTGCAGCCACGTTGTGTTACATATTTGTGCAGGTTTAAGATACGTTCGTGTTTTTTTTTTTTTGTAACAAACCGCTACAACAGTATACACCAGGGGTCTCAAATTTGCGGCCCTCGGGACAATAGTTTGTGAGCCCCCCACCTCAATATTAAAGTTTAACCCAATCAAATGGGTCCTGTGCTCCACCAGGCATTTTTTTGCTGGTGGAGTGCTTCATCCAACACAGAGGGAGTCCTGGCTGACTCCCTCCATGGTTTGGGGGGGGGCTTCTGTGACTTGATTGGTCACAGGAGCCAATAGGAACCCAGGTGCACATGTGATCAGCGCTTCCAGGTTCCTTCTCCTGTTTAGTGCTGCGGCAGAAACAGCACACGCTGACGAACTCTGTCTGGGGGGTATGTAAGACTCTCTCCACCAACCCCCCCATAGCCACCCTTGAATCCGTGATTCCCCCTTCTGGCCACCAATGAAAAATTATAAATTAAACTCCAATGACCCCACAACCCCCCAGTGTTCCCAGATTGCCCCCAGCCATAAAATTTACCCCCAATTATTATAATAAAAAAACAACAACATCACAGATGCGCCAGTAGCCCATAAAGCCGCACATTGCCCTGCAGAGCCACATATTGTCTCGCAGAGCTGCACATTGCCCTGCTGACCTGCGTATTTCCCCACAAAGGTGCTAATTTCCACAGCAGATGAAAATCACCCAGCAGAGCTGCATATTGCCCCACAAAGCCGCTGATTGCCTCGCAGAGCCATGTATTGTTTTTAATCTTTTGTTTTCTTGTGGAAAACCTGATGTGGCCCAGCCTCACCCAGACTCTACCTCCAGCGGCCCCCGGGTAAATTGAGTTTGAGGCCCCTGGTATACATCATGGCTGAATTCAACACAAATGCGTTTTTTGTTTTCCACTGGAAGACAATATTACTTGATCTTCTTCTTCTCCACTATTTTTGTCTAGACAAGCCCAAATTTCAGATGGCTAAATAACTGATGTCCTTATCACTGAAGATGTCACATGCCAACTGTGTAGAGGTGTTTTTTTTAAAACAAAAACATCATTCCCGACTTCACCTCTTGTTACTGACAAGGTAAAAAAAGCAAGTGCTTAAATAAAGCTAATGCCTTAACATTAATCATACCAGCTGATCTTACACAAATTAAAACCTTAGATATCATTGTTAACAAAAGTGTTAAGATGCCAGATACAGATTACTCTACTACATGCATTGCTTGCTAGTGTCTAGTAAGGGAATGGATCCCAGAATAATCACAACGCACTTTAGAGAGGAATAAATCAAGAAGAGGGTGATGGTAAAGAAGAGGCAGACGGTGCCAATGACAGGTAATTAGGAGGACTAATGTTTTTACAGGTGACAGCACTGAGAAGTGTACAGAATTAGTACGCAGACTGTTACGCTTTTGGAGTTTGCATTTTACAATAAGTGTTTCTGTGCTAAAATGTCTGTGAAATCATTTATCTGTTAGGATTGCGACTCACCTGAGATCCTCCTCAGCAATCCAGCGTCGGCGTTCGTCGCAGTCACCATCTTGTGCGGCTTCTAGTTGCGGGTGGCGTGTATTGTTGGTGCATAAATACCCATGGATGCCTTGGGATTGTGACGGGTGCAGTTGCGGGATTGTGTCATGTAAGCGGTCACATTCAGTGCTCTGTTAGCCTGGCTTCTGGCGGTCGTTTATAGGTTTCAGCCTGCTGTACCTGGGTGCATTAGTACTATACTCTACTACCAGTGCACAGCAAGCCTTAGAGGTTGTGACCTGGACACACTGCAAAGTCCATACCCTCTTGCAGAGGGACAGAGTGAAGACTGGGGGTGTCTTTGACTCCGCGCTAGCGCCAAGTCTGCTGTGATTCTGGTTCCTGCTGTTACCTCCTTCTCCTCTATCCTGGACTCTGGTCCAACCGTGACATTATCATTGCGCTCCCCAACAAAGTCAGCACTTCACTCAAACCATGATAGCAGAGTAGGGGGTCACAGAGGCAAAGTAGAGGCACTGTTAACAGAAAGTTGAACTGGTAACATTGATGCAAGCTCTGCCTGTAATGGAAGCTGTACTAATAAACATGGATTTAGCATCTTAGCAAATTAATAAACCTTGTTCATTTGAGTGAACACAGGTTCCAATTAAATTACTATACATTCAATGCATCCATAGAATGAATAATGTTGTTTGTAAACACAATCTATATTTAACTATTGGTAGGATTTTTAAAAGATTCCTGTGATAAAGCATTACTGAAATATTTTCATTTCCATGGGTATGACCAACTCCTCTGATTTTAATGTTCAGTGTACCTGCAATTGATTGAACAGACATGCTGAGAACTCTAATCAGATGTGAACATGCAGGACCTAGCAAGGCATAGCAATGGGGTCAGACATACAGGTGTAAGACGGAATCCTTTGAAAGAGAATTCACAATAGTATGACTGCTGGTTATTAGTATATATATGCTGCTGTGCATTATATAGAGTCTATAAAAATAATTTTTCCCTCTCTGATTTTCTTTCATGCTATATTGTGTAGAGATATGGAACCATGGTGGATTTAATTGGGCATTTTGTCAATGATCAAAAGATAAAGATTCTTTAAAGTAAAAGGAACAGGGCTATAACAATAGGGATTTCAGGGTCCGAGGTTGTGACTGTGCTGTTAATACTGTGATCCTTCTACAGCTCCGCAGTTTCTGCACTTGATGGAGTAAAGTTTCTTTTTTTTTGGGTTGGTTGGAGGGCATGGGATGGAATGGGGCCTGGGGAAGCTTAATTATACAGCTGAAAAGGAAGTTCCAATCTCTACCAATTTATATAAAACTTTTCATATATTAAAAACATTATGATGAAAACTTTCATCTTATTACCCCAGGTGATCTCTTATATTGATCCTCTCACTAAAGTAGGGTTTGCACTAGTTATCCTCAGGTTGCAAAGTCTAAGGACCTCCCAGTCAGTTTTCACCCTCGACATCTCAAGGAAGTATTGATGGCCAGATGATGGCAGATAACAAGAACAATAGACACAGAACCTTACACAATTTGCAGTATTGTATAACTACGCATCTAGAACCTTACACAGAAACACCAATGACATGGGTAGAAATAAACTCTAGACTGTTATAGTTTATTGGGACTCAGGTGACTAGAACTGCAGAAATCAGTAACACAGATATGCAGAAACTATAAAACTGCATCACCTCATTGGATTTCAGGTGATGGGAACAGCAGAACTCACTAACACAGGCACACAGATATTGAGAAACTTTAAAGCCTAACTGAAGCACAGAATCAATAGAACCAGCAGCAACACAGAAGCTTAGACATCAAGTGACTGGTCACTATGTAAATCTTTTGCCACCTCCTCATGCAAGGTGATGTCAGAACACAGAAGCAGTTATGTCCTGTTGCCTAGCAATGAGATGCTAACTCTTAACCCTTTTCTTAGGACCATATCCCTTCCAAGTAGAGTTCTAAGTAGAACAGTTTACCTCTGCCTTTGCTGGCAACTATTTAAGTTTGTCACTTCACTATGCAAGGTGATGGGAGCATACAGAACTTATCCCATTGCCAAAGAACGGGACACTTATAAGCAAGCACTCTATCAAGTCAGTACAGTATTCACTAGTGGAAACATTGTTAGCAATAAGTTTCTATACATTTGCACCAGTAGTCAGTACATTTTTCCTCATTC
>WMED01000736.1:0-25014 GCA_019650415.1 Pipa parva
AAGGTAAGTGCGGCTTATATTCCGGTGCGCCTTATGGCCCGGAAAATACGGTACATAAAAATCAGTGATAAATATCAGTAGTAGTGCCCCAAAAGGTAGGATTTGGTTTTAAAGGTTCAGAGAGAATGTTCCTGATGAAGATAAAGGGGTATAGAATTCCAGATGTGGGGGCAGAGAGAGAGAAGGGTTTAAGACAAGAAAGGGTATTATTGTTCTGTGGCATGCAAAGCTGGTTGCTTTTGGAGGAGAGCAGTTGACGTTGAGGATTGTACAAGCATACCAGTAGGGAGGAGCAACTGAGTGAAGTGCCTTAAATGTCAAAAGGAGGACACTGTAAATGATAAGTTTGCTTACGGGAAGCCAAGGAGCAGAGAGATTGGGAGAAAGGTTGTCCCCCCCTGGGGAGAGAGGGAGAGAATTCTGGCAGCAGAATTTAGAATAGACTGAAGCAGGGAGAAGTGGGAAGCTGGAAGGCCAGATAGAAGATCTTCAACCTGTGTCTCTGCAGTAGCTTCTAAACTACAACTTTTTGGATCCAAATGGCAAGCATGACAGGCATATAATAGTCTTTAAAGGGGACCTATAGTCAGATTACATCTTTACATATGCAGTACTACACCTTAGTGAGAAGCATTTCACCCCAGTAGTTGTTTCATATGAAGCAGGATGATTTATTAAGCAGCACTGGAAAACTCCCGAACCAGGAAATGTTTGTGTGCTGTGTAGTGGCCAGTTTTCCATGAAAAGGTACCAGACATTTTTGCCCTACTTACTACTTAATGCTTGCCCACAAGTTAGCTTTCCGGAGCCCAATCCTCTGATAATCTTGTGCATTCTGTGCCATGCAGAAATGTAAACAAGCATGACTGATAAGGCCTAAAGGTTAGCACACTGCTTAACCAATAGCAGTTAGGCAGATAACTCATGTTTCAAAACTTGAAAGAGGGAAGGGGAGGGGGGAACTGGGTAGGACAAAATGTCAGCTCTCACTAAACAAATGACAATTAATATTTGTTCCGTAAATGATTTTTAACTATTTGTGTTAGTGATTAGCTTAGTATAAAGGAGTTTTATATGTATGTGTGCAGTTATATCAGCACTATAGTGCCTCTTTAATACAAATATCTCACTGCGCTCAACTTGATAAAAATACCCAGGAAACGTCTGGGCACTGATTTCCTGGAATTCCACACAAATTTAGCAACTGGGACTGTTTTAGGAGCAGAAGGGACTGGGTTTGTGGAGAACAGGGTCCACTTTGGGTGGAGACGGTTGGGTATAAGGAGAAGGAGGGATGGAGCAGCAGAGAAAGTTAGCAAGCTGGAGAACTTGAGGGTTTTCCTAGAGACCCTGTCCTTGAAAACCCTAAGTCTCTGCAGCAAGATTCAAGGTCTGTAAAAACCTCATTGATTTTTGCATTGCTGAAAGCATTATATATGCCTCTGACTCAGCCCAAAGTAAATAATTTCTTACAGTCTTATTCTTTAGCACATTTCAGTTAAAACTCTACAGAATGTGAAACTTGTTCAGTAAAATTCTTTTCACTACAGTAAAAGGCCTGAAGGTTCCAAGTGCTCTGGGAAAGATTACTGATTCCCAGCAAGGCCAATAGGAATCATCTGTGATCTAGTGTCCCAAGTGCAGATTACACATTTATACCAACTTGTGACCTCTGCCGCAGCTGTCTCAGGCACCCTCCCCAGAGCGTATAAACACTAATTCTCATTGCAATGTTCTTTTCTGTTCCCCTCATGCAGATACAAAAGGGGATTAATTTAAGATATTATGTTGGATTAGCAAATGTGTGTATGACCAAACTTGTAAAGAAAACCTCAATGGTTTGTACCATTTGTTCCATCAAAGAACTTTTACGCTAGAAAAAAAACTTGCCTTTCCGCTATGTTTGATATCAACAGAGTGTTCCTGCACGTTTTTACACAGCTGATACCCTGTAGACAAGTACAAACATAGCATGTCTCCATTTTCCTCCTGCAACAGTTTAGTATGAAAGGTGCTAAATGAAAGAATCATCATTAAACATGTCAGAACAGTGTAAAAATGATTGCTGTCGTTACTGTCTAGGTTAAAGGTCGAGGCATTGTTTAATTTAAATTTTATTTTTAACAAGGTTGATTTGTACATGTCTATCTGTTACGTTATGAAGTCACAGTGTGCACACATAGGTACTAGAAATTTACAATTCAAATAAACCAAATTAAACAAAAAAAATGCAAAAATGAAATTAGAAACGAAGACACTTCCTTCCTGTCGTTTCTTCTAAAAAAAAAACAAAAAAAAAAAAAAACAGTTGGAAAAGATTAGTGCAATTGAACTGTAGATTAAGGAGTAAACACAGCACTGACAGTGATGAGATTCCTTAGATTAGTAGATGTGCCTTGACTTTACCTGCATGTCATAGAGAGCTGTCAGATTTCTGCATCACTAGAAAAACTCACTGACAAAAAAAAATAGCCAATTCTCTGCTAGACCTGCTAGATTTGCTACATTATCATGTCACTGATTCATCACTGCCTTCCCTGCACTTAAGGTGTTTTACAGTCTTTCTTTAAGGTGCACACAGGAAGATATTCAGCTAATAACAGTGTTATATTTAATAAGTTCAAACAAGGTGATTGATGGTTTGAAAGAGAAAAAAAAAAACGTGATGCATATGTTATAACTGGTTTGGAAAACTTTATCCAGATGGTGATGTAAACATTGTAAGCTGACATTTTGTTGGCAGGGTTATCAAGACTTGTGTTACACTACCCAGTCCCCAGGGAACACCTAATAGGCCAGGATTTTAGGAAATCCTTGCTTGAACACAGAAGAAACAATACGATGGCTTCTAAGGTCCTCAGTCATTTTGATTAACTCACCTGGTTTTAAACAAGGATAATCTTGAAGCCAGGCCTGCTAGGTGGTCCCTGAGGAACAGATTGAGAAGCACAGATATAGTCTTAAAAAATATTCACTTTCCTGCACGGTGCTCACACACGGACCATTTGTTCAGTCAACATCTTTTCATTACCAGATAAAAAAACACTGCTTCCATTTTCTTAGACAGCCGCATGTGTCACACTGCAGTCTGCTTGAATTGTAAAAGGAATTTTGTTTTTCTGAAGAGAGATGATCATCATAGCACTTGATGTATTTGTGGTCACAATTTGCCCCCTAACCATAAAAAAACATGCCAGACCTGTCTGGTAACTCTATCTGAGTGAATGGTGTCTAAGCTTAAAGACAAATTCTTTTCTTACAAGATAAACATTTTTCTTGCATATAATTATGAAAGTGTGGTTGTGAGTCTCTCCTTCGAGATTATGTTACTCTGTATGGGTCTTACCCCAAATATAAAGGCATGCAGGGACAACGGAAAAACATTAGTTGCATCAGAGAAAACCAAATCCATATCAAGGACATTCAGTAAAATTACAGATTTGTAGTTGATTTCTCAGTTCACATAATGTGTTCTTACACTGTTCTAAGGTAAATTAAACTCTTCCATTTGTTTCTCCTCAGAATTTGCAAGTTAAAGCAACAGTAAAGCTCCCAAAGTCATTTGTCAAAGTAATTGGCACTGTTATATACCTTACATTTCTTTTATATGTATATTTCCATTTTGAAACCAGTTTCAATTTAAACTGCTTTTTTTTTTTTTTTTTTTTTTTTTACAGATGCCAGTTCTCTCTGCAGTGGGAATATGCATACATGGGAACTTGCTGGGTATTGCAAGAGAAAAAAGCCATACTGGTAAAAATGATAGTCATAACATATAATATGCAGTCTAATTCTGGGCACCGTTATACAAAAAGATGTCATGGAACAGGTAAGGTTTCAAATAGGGCAATAAAAATCATTAGGGGAATGGAGGACCTCAGTTATGTGGAAAGACTGATAGGGGGTTATTCACTAAAGACTGAATTGTTGTGTATCGATGTGAATTTGCCACTGACTGTCACGTCTTTATAATGAGGATTTTGTCGCAGTCACGACTTTACAATAGAAATATTGTTGCAGCTGCAACTTTTTAAATTGTCATGGTCGCGACTTTACAACGGAGAAATTGTCACGGTCATGAATTTGCTATGGAAATCCACTGTTTGAGAATTCAACAGTCAAATTCCCACCTTAATGAATAACCCCCAAATTACAAACTGTATCATGCACATGGGCAGTGCGGTGGCTCAGTGGTTAGCACTGCTGCCTTGCAGTGCTGGGTTCTGGGATCAAATCCATCCTGGACTTCATCTGCATAGAGTTTGGATGTTCTCCCTGTACATGTGTGGGTTTCCTCTGGACACTATGTGTCCTCCCACAATCCAGAAACATATGTGTGTGTGACTGAATAGGAAAATTGATTGTAAGCTCCATGGGGCAAGGACTGAAGTGAATCTTTGTAAAGCACTGCGTAATATAGTAGCGCTATATACAAAATGAATAAATACAAAAAATGTCAACATATTCTGAGTTTATATGGAATTGAACTTGAGCTGGGAATAATAATTCTCTAATGTTAGGGCTGTGAACTTATGGAACAGTCTTTCATGGGAACTAATTCTATCATAATCTCAGGAGTGCTTTAATAAGGTTAAAAAAAAAAAACATAACATTAGGTGTTATTTGAATCAGTGGACATATTCATTAGCATGTTGATCCAGTCTGATTTGCCACTAGGGGTCAGGAATTTTTTTGCATGTAGCACATTTGGTTCAAAGTTTTAATGGCCTTGGTAGAGCGACATCTTGTTCAACTAACTACGTAATTATATAAAATGGTAGTTTTAATTGGTTTGATTTTATTTTTGTCATTTATTTTTTTTTTGTAAAAGTGCCATTTTGCCAGCTTTTTCCTAAAAAAAACACCCAAGTTAGAAATACTGGTTTATACAAGGTCAGAAATTTTCTAAACAGTGAATCGGTTTGGATGGTGTGAAATACTGCAATGGCGAAAATATACAAAAATTCATAGAATCAGAAAAATGGTGAAAAATGGATGGTAAGAAAAATTCAGGAAGGAAAATTTGGCAAAATAGTCAAAAATGTTTCAAAATCCTAAAATTGACATGGGTGAAATTCATTGAAAAACTTTGCACTACTAAATAAATACACCCTTTGTGTAACTGGATAAAAAAAAAAATGTCTAAACTAGGCTATACGTATAGCTAATGGCTTTAGCAGACAAGTGCAAAATACTGTCAATTGTACTAAGAATTCTAGTTCTTGTAATTAGCAATCCAGCAAATAAATTCAAATGAGTCAAATACTGTATGAGCTGGTGCGTGACAAGGCTAAATTTCATTTCACACACCATAATGTATTAGGATATTGTTTAAGCAAATCATCTCAGGGCAAAACCATTCTCTAAAGCAACACCTTTCTGCAAACTACCACCTACATCTTTTATCTTGTCATTCCTGTCATTTGTTGGCCATTGCTCTTACATGTAATAATTACTTACTTCAAACACCTTTAGGCAATAAAGTACTCAGTTTACCAACAGTGAAATTTAAAAACTGCAAATCATTTATTAGTCAGGTTTACTATTTATTTTCCCTTAAACAGAGTGTAAAGCAATGAAGGTATAGGCTATCGAGTTTAGCTGCATTCATACCCGTGAGTGAATGCTGCCATGCTGCATGCCTCAGCTAAGACATTTTTGCATGCTAAAAATAACAGTGCTATCAATTTATGGCCATTAGAAGCTGTGTTCTCCAGAAGTCAATGAGAAGCCCTAAGCTGATTCATAAACATGACATCTCCTACTCATGTGTAAATGGAAGTATGCAGATGGTAAATTACGTGTGTTGGCTGAGAATGTTCTGAGCACACAATGATCTGTGCACTCATACATAATCATTTAAGCAAGGACAAATAAATGAATAGTAAACAAAACATGAACAACATGTAAATACTGTGTGCATGTGAAGAATCTCATATGGAAGCGGTTGGTAGCCTTGCAATAAAGGAGATTATTGTCATTAAATGGCACACCCTGACATTCAAACACTGTTTCTTCTAATATGTGTTGCTTTTATTGGCAAGGAAAGGGCACACAATATACAAAGATGAGTTGATTTGTATTGCTTAGAACACATAGTCCTCTTTTTTCAATGACCACTAAAGCTATATGGAGGGTATTTATAAAATGGTATTAAAGGGAAACTATAGTCAGATTACATCTTTACATATGTAGTACTATACCTTAGTGAGAAGTGTTTCTCCCCAGTAGTTGTTTTCTGTGATGCAGAATGATTGAGTAGGCAGCACTGATGTGTGTGATGTGTACCGGCCAGTTTTCTATGAAAAAGTACCCTCCCCTGGACATTTTTGCCCTACTTACTACTTAGCACATGTGCGCAGGTCAGCTTTCACTCTGTAATTTCCTGCATTCCAAGCATAATTTATGCGGCCAAAAGGTCAGCACACTGCTTAACCAATCGCAGTCAGGCAGCTTTTTCTTCTCCTGTTGCCTGACTTGCAAAAGGGAAAGGGGAGGGGGAGTGGAGGAGGAGAAAAGGTCAGCTCTCTTAGTGAACTAATCAGTGAAACAAACTGCAAGTATTATTTCTTCCCTAAACATTTTTTGAACTATTTGTGTCATCAATTGGCTTAGTATAAAGCAGTTTTATATGTAGGCGTGCAGTTATATCAGCACTATCAGGGCCGGCTCCAGGTTTTTATGGGCCCTTGGGCGACAGAGCCTCAGTGGAGAGAATAGGAGAAAACGCAATGACGTCAGCCAGGCATCAGCACAGAACACTGCACCTGTGTCTATGCCTCTATACCCGACTATGCCGTGTGCTGACGCTGGCCCTCAGCACTGTAGTCCCCTTTTAACACAATATACCATTATTGCTGTTTTCATTCTGGTGGATTTCCATCATCTTTTGGCTATAGTACTTACCCACTTCAGTTTCTTGTCACAATACATTATAGCGTAAGAACGCTTTTTCTTTTTGTTTGTGTCTCAGTATGCAGCCACCTTTATTAAAGGGGCCACACACCAAAATGCAAACAATCAAAGGAAGATAACAATGCATTAATAAAAGCAGATGGACCTACTCATTTTCACTGCCATCAAGCTTAAATTAAACTTTTTTGCCAATTTCATCATTTTCAGACTTTTCACAAATTTCTTTGGTTAATAAATACATCTCATCTTAACTTGAAAAGCAAGAGATATTATATAAATGTAACTGCTGTGCAATATTTTTTTTTTATTATTTGAAGTTTTATTGTTTTAAAATTCAAGTTAACAGAGTTCTGCTGTGCAATATTGAGTTGTGAACATTCTAATGCTGTTATTAGATACAGAGTGGTCTGGTCCTTTGAAAATTCAAATGCTTAGTTTCAGTTGTCTTTAGCTCCACCCACTTCAATGTTGCTTACACACAAACATCACAAAAACCTATAGCAATAGTTGCCAAACACCATAACATATACCTAAAAAGGCAGTTATTTACTGGTTAAAATATCTATTTGATTCCTTGGATCACTGAAGATAATAAAAATATTTTTCAACTACAAAAACAAAACAGTGTAGGCAGTAGCATTAATTGGCTACTGCCTACACTGAGGGGCTATATGCGCCAGTTTCACAAGAATTCTATAATTGTGTATCAAGGCTAAAATTTTCTAATTGTATATCTTTATAGAATATTAGAATTCATAATTAAAAAATTAATAATAATGGCATTGTGAGAACATCATTTATCGTGCTCACAATAAACTGATTTTATTCTTATGAATATTACACATAATGGACTCAAGTTATCAATAGAATTTTATTCAATTTTAGAATTATATTACAGTAAATAGATAACAATTTCTAATGTGTCTTTCACAGTTGTGAAATGTAAAAGAAACTATGATCCTACTTTAAATACTTCTTAATTTGTTCTTGTAAACAAATGTTTACTTAGGCTAGGCTCACACTGGCATATTATGCGCCGGCACAAAATGCGACAGCCAGCGTCTCAGATGCCACGTATGTGCATCATACGCTAGTATGTCTGGAACCAGGTAAGTCCATAGGTTTACAATGGAAGTGTATTTTGTTTATATGCGCAGCGTATGACACGCCACACATAAAAACACCAGTGTGAACCGAGCCTTAATGTAAATTATTATAGGAGAGATTATTGCCAAAAGCATGATTCGTTTTTATTCTTTATTGGGCAAAATTAATTAAATTCCAATCGCCCGATCGGAATCGATCGAAATTCCGATCGATCGATAAAGATTTCAAATTTAATACATTTCAACCATTATGTCTTTATTTACAACAGACCCTTCAAGACAAATGTTTTTACATTGATAATTCAGCCACTGGGGGCATTATTTTACTTGACTCTTTAAATAATTTTATCTTTAAAGGAAAAACAATTTCTCAGTATGTGCTTATTTGAATAAATATTTTATATACATGCATACATATATGGTTTAAGGATCTAAAAACTTTAAACAATTTTATTCAAGCTATTAGATTGCTTTATCAGAAATAATGGAACTACTTACATTCTGCTTGCAATTTACATTGTGAATTGATATTTTAGCATTCTGTCACCTTTGGATTTACTGTCAGACTTGTCTTTCATTTGATGCCCTGATAAATTGTTCATAATTAAGTATGCATGTTTATTTATTTCATTATATTAATTGGTAGCTGCTAGAGATAAGAAATAATTAGGCCAATTACTTCAAATGAGGGTAAAAATGATATAATTAAATCTCTGGAGAAAAGTGTAGTGTACAAAGGGGTGGGAGAACTATCAGTGAAGGCATCATTCTAATAAAATGCAGTGTTAAATGTTTTGAGTACTACACTGAGAAGTGATGACCAGGTAATGTTCATTTGTTGATATTTCACTTTGTACGGTGTCACAACTGGTGCTTGTGATGTCATTTTCAAAACTGAATTTGTTTTTTTCAACTGTAAAACCATATATAAAATGCAAAGCAGAGTACCCATGTTTATTACAGGACCATAAAAACACAGGCGAAAAAAACAAATGGTCTCAGATAGTTTGAGGGGATATGGGGATAAGATAAGGCAGCGTCACATGATACAAAATGTACAATGCAATGGCCATGGAGACAAAACGCTTTTCTACTTTTTCCGTAAGCGTTAACCCTCAAGAAACTGGGCAAAGATGTTTTATCACGGCTTACGACTTACTGAAAAAGTTGCAACGCATTATGTCATAGTCACCCGTGCATATAATGGGACTTGAGTAATATTTTTAAAGCTGTTTTAAGGCTGGCAAAAAAAATGCATTGTCTGACACTGCTCTTATAAAATAGCATGTAAAGTCAGACAATGACCTGCTGTGCTGTAAAGGAGTATTCAATTATCCCCTATGCAACAATGTAATGGTCAGTTTTCAAGTAATTTTTCTTTTACTGCATATTTACTAAACATTATATGTTGTTTTGAAGCACAAACCAAAACTTGAAATTAAATTATTATTCAACTTCAGTCTATGAATCCACTAACGTATGCCATATGTCAATATGTGCCATAGTCCTTTTAATACATTTACTTGTGTTTATAAAACAATAGTTTTCTATGAATATTATCAACACCCTATATAATAAAATATTTCATTATGGAGGAAAAAAAAATGTTTCAGCTCGAATAGAGTAAAATATAAATTTCCTTTGCATACACATTTTCATTTTTTAATATGTTGCTGTCAAACTGTTCTCCCACCCAAAGTCACAGACTGCCAAAGGTTTACTGGAGTGTCATACATTATATGCATCTCAACTAAGAGTGGAGCAACACATTTAATGGCAAAGTACATTTTATACCCAATGACATCAATTGTGACATCATTCTGTGAGACTAGTCGAAAGCTGACAGGACTGCTAATAAGCACTGTATCTACGTGATGGAAAAAAATGGCAGCAGAAGCATTAAAAAAAATCACTGCGCTCTTCATTCTGCTTTCCGTAGCTGTATTTTCTGAAATGATATGCACATATTTTGAAAATCTTCCTTTAACAAATATTCCTGTTGCGGATTTAAATTCTTACTGTTTAAAAGTCCTCATCATCCACATAAAGCAACTTTATTTGTTATTATATCTAAATTTGATTTAAAAATAAAAGTAAAAAAATTCAATTATATCATTATGCACTCCTTACCAAAGCCACCCTTGACTTACTTCTCTTTGTACCCAGTGGGGGAATTTAAAGAAAAATTTGTTTAAAATTCATATATTGTGCCAGATGTTGTGGCTGTTAATTATGTGGTTTGATTTATTCATTAAATATTGGATGCCGTCTTTTACCCAGTTGCAGCTAACAAGAAAGTTGTTTGGGTGAATTTCACCTAGGTTGACAGTGCCTACTGCGTTTCTCTAAAGCTCATGGATAAGTTAATATGTTCTCAAAAAAATCATTATTATACGAAGATGTCGGTCCTCAGTTCATGGGTATTAAGGCTTCTACCCAGCTGAGAAATCAAGGAAAAACACTTATGGGTTGTCTCAGTGTTACATTCAGTTTACAGCTACAACTTGTAAATATTCGGCATAACATGAGCTCCTGGCGCATTTCACAGCACGAGAAATAGGAGAAGAAAAAAAAAAAAAAAGAAATAGAATTATGGATTCCCCAAGGAATGAGGTGTATTGTGCTTAAAACAAATTGGTCACAGACTCTGTTCTCTAGGTCTGACTCTGCTTATAGTGTTATTCATTTTGGCAGTTTAGCAACTTTAGGCATTTTTAAATAAAATTTCAAGTATAAGGCTACCGATATATGTAGCACTAGTAACCAGCTACAGCTCCAGCGTTTGTCACCCCAAATATTGGCAATTCGCTTTACTCTATTACGGGGGAATTTATTAACAGGAAAACTACCAACTGCAATTTTAAATAATATTATTCAAATTCTTATCTAGTCCAGTAGATTATCTAGTAATAAATATGATGTAGATCAGAAATGAACATGGCCTTTAGGTTTTCTTAAACTACAGCTTCTAGTATCTCCCCAAAATGTGTACTGGGAATTATAGTTCAGACACAGCTTGAGGGCCAAAGGTTGCCTATTCCTGCTGTGTATCCATAAAATACAGTGAATCATCATAATATATGTAGTGCACAGGCATAAGCATAACCTCTCATTTTACTCCAACAGTTCCCGCTGAAAAGTATTGAATTTGTAATTACCTTCAATGATCCCTTAACCCATGTCCTTTTGTTCATGTCATGAACAAAACTGTATGCAAATCACAATGCTTCCTTTTAATTATGAGCACAGTGACTATCATGGTATAATGATGCCTAGTGAAAAGACTTGTGCATGTGAATATTATTTTTCTATTACAGTGATTTCAATTCTTTGGCCCCTTTCTTTCCCAGAATACCCCAATGAGTGCCTGCTGCACATTTCAAATGGTTTCCATCATACAAAGAACCTCCCTGAGCTGACAATATGCACTAATAGTTCAGTTAGCATTCATTGCTTAGTGCTAATTAACTACAAGGCAATGAAACCTTTAAGTATTGCTAAATTAGCACTCAACTGGATGAAACAAAAATTGACTGGCTGTATCTGCAGAAAACACTACCTTTGAGTATTTTGTTCCTCTTAACAAAAATTGAACAAAGAACAAATTGTCTATGTGCTGAAGTACAATTTTTTTAAGCATACGGGTTTAGATGGGATTGTTTGACGCTCCGAGTATGTGAGAAGTTTCTAAAATACTGTGCTCGAGATCCATTTGAACAAATCTGTTTTTGTCTTAGCCTGTTACTAAAGTTTACCCAAAAACACTTATTTATTCCACACTGCACATATGTATTTTATAGTATTTCATTGTGTCTGGAAGTGTTATCTTCACAACAATACCAATTCTGTGGCACTATTTCAAAGTAGAAACCAACTAAAAAGATTAAAAACATCTAGTTTGCAAGCACATCGTGGATTTAGCGTAGACAGATATACATATTTATATAACTGGATGTTTGTAGAGTATACCTTATATACAGAGAGCTGTCTAAAAGGCAATATCGCAATTATAAATAATCTAGACCAAACTAGAAACATGACACTGGTTTATGGCAAAAATTGAAAAAGTTAAATGTAAGGAATCCTGTTAACTCTTGCTGAGGGTCAGTATCTGACCATAAAGTTACTTACATTATTGCTGCGATGCTTTGGCGGTCCAAATGATTTCTCACTCAAGACTATTTATATGTTCTATATCAGTATTTTAAGCAGATCTTAGAAGCACCAGGATTCACTTTTAGGAAGATTAGTAGGTATTACTGAATTGTTTTTGTCCTAAATATAAAACTTCCAACTCTAAAGCACGTTTGTGCTAAAAATCACCCCCTTCTTTAGCAGTCATGTGATATCATTTTAAGAAAAAGTCTAATATTTTCTCTTTATCGTACAATATTTTTGATTGAAATAGCAGCATCATTTAACGTTTTACATAATTTCTCTGGACATTTACTTTTTTTTTTTAGTGACAAACTGATTTCAGAAAGACAAAAAAAAACATCTACCTCAGGCAAATTTTGAATGAAATCGGCAACAGGGCAGATCCATTTTTTTAGATGTGATTTTTTAATCATCCTAGACAACAGTGTAAATCTAACGAGGGCGCATTAGCGTAAGAAGCACTTTGAGCTTTAAAAATAGACAAAAATGAAAGCAATGCATTTTCATTACAGGTAGAACTATTCTTAAATAATTAAGAAACTTGAATATGATTTCATAAAATAAGATGTTTAGGCGTATCCACAACCGAGGGCTTAAGGATAAAGCAATGTAAATAGTGGTGTCAGCTAATACAGCAGGAACACCCCTGAGAATTGCTTTAATTACCTTTTTTTTTCTTTAACACTATTTCAAATAAGGCATCCCAGAGAGGCTGTCAGACCTGACATTGCTTGTGTCAGTGAGGTGCCTATTTGCCTGATTAATTAGTAATTTAGATACACACTTTTTGGCAGCTATTTATTACTCTATTTTCTTAGAACTAGAGGAAAATAACACCTGAACGCAACAAAAACTACTATCAGTGGTAGAGCATTTAATAACAGTGGTAATCATTTTACTTGTCCTGAACCTTGGATTGCATTGATAACAGCTGAATGTATAATACAACCGTATGCAATTATGTGGTTATTCATTATGTAGTCTTTATATAGTTATTGCCAGTGAAATATTAGCAAGCCTAACTCTTGAATCACAAATAAGTTCATATACAGGATAATGGACATTGTAAAACCTGAAGCGGGGTTTCCCAGTACCTCATCAGCACCCTTTCTGTTAAAACATTCCTCAATTAGCTCATGTTTTGGCAGTGGTGATTTTCAGCCAGGTCATGCCGGGTCGATTCACCAGCAGAGCTGGAAATTTGAAGGTTTTTTTTGGGGTTGGGGGAAACACCCTTGCGTTTTAGTAAGAAAGATGAATACTGTAGTATTATATGATACTTTATCTGAATTAACAGTTCATTTTTAGAGATATTCCCTCTTCATCAGGTACAGTTGTCTTATACAATGAACTGTCAGTCCAAATATAGTATCATATAATACTACAGTACTCATCTTTCTTACTATTCAACTGGACCAATACGAGTTAAGCCATTTTTATGCTACCCTTGCATTTCGGCATATTAACCAAACATCTTGCAACAACCCCTATATCCCTGTTACTGTGCACAAAACTGTAGTAGTGACGTCGAAGACTCCGTATGCTTTGTGGAGCAAACAAAACAAGCTGATATATACATGCATGGTCTACTTATTTTGACATACAGATTTTTAAAGGGCCAGTAACCCATGAAAAAGTAAGGTTTGGAATGCAGGTTATGTATACATGTCTCTAGTAAAAAATGTTATCTTTAAATTCCTGATTTGTATTGCTTTGCATTTAGTTTTTTTCTTTTGTAGTTGCTGTCTATCTCTTTTGTCCATTATGTAAACTAGCCACCACTCCGCCCATTGTTTGTTTTATGGAAGTGTAGTTGATACTTATTCAGGAAGTGAACCCTAAAGCTTAATTTGTAAATAATGGCTGCAATCAGTAAAAGAGAAGATCAAAAAACAATACAATTCAGGAATGACATTTTTTTTTTTAGGTAATGCATAGGATAACTGCCATGTCAATCCAAATGGCAATTTCCCTTTTCTGTTACTAGTAACCCATTAAATAAAGGGCAGTCATGCCTCCAGATTCTGTTTTAAAACAATGATTAGCACTGTACATTTAAGTAGTAAGCGCCAAAAATGTATGATTATTTCACCTAAATTTACCATACCTTTTTGCTTAAGTTATTTTTTCTGTTTATGTCCATACAGTGAAAAGATGTGAATTATACACATACTTCAGTATTACCCATGATGACTGTGTTACCATGCAGAATAACTGTATCTTGGATGAAAAAAAAAAAACAACCTAAATGTTTTGACTGTTTGTGCTTTCTTACCTTACCCATTTCAGTCTCTAATGTCTCAGTGAACTGCTTTGCAAACCAAGGAACAATTTAGGATTGTAAGTTTTATGGGACAGGGAATCTCTGTGTTTAGCAATGAATTTAGATGCTAGTTCTATATAAGAATAATAGTAATTGCTGTTCATTGCTTTCATTTTAAATATATAGCTACATAGGAATATATAACTTGAAAGCATGAAAAAACAATAGCTTCATCTAGTCTGCCCATAAAATGTGTTTTAAGACCTTGAAATGAATTTATATGTAATTATAAGGAACATGTAAGGACTAATTCAAACATATATAAAGAAGCGAAAACAAAATTGGATAGAAAGACAAACTGACAGAGATAGACAGATAGATAGATACAGAGTATTCAGATATAATGTTTTGTTTTCTAAGTTCATTAGCCGTTACACCCAGATGTCCATTATCCAATCTATTTATGCAAAAGTGCTTGTGGCTCGGTAGTTTCCATAATTCCCAATTTCGTTGATAAAATGTACAGGCATGCTAAATACATATACATGTATAAATGGGGTGTCATAAATATGAGAAAGTCCTTAAGATTTTAAAGCCTACCGTAAGCTATGCATATATTTGTGAAACTTAACGCCAGCTTTATGGTGCTGACTACGTTTCACGCGGCGCTGCAGGCGGCCAGATGGATTTGGCAAATCCGCACTGCATATTCAACAAAGATTAACAGAGAGTGATGCAGAATACGCCAATGAACTTCACAAACAAAATTTCCATATAATAATGAGGGCTCAATAAACAACAAGCAGGCCACATCCATTTTAAGCAAAATTAAAATAAATGAATGCATGCCTAAAATCCTTGGAACCACAATGTATGTGACAGAGATTAAAAAAAAGTACCCCACAACATTCTATCCCAGGGTTTAACCCATTAGTATAAATAAGCGGATCTATGAGCTTCCAAACAACCATTGGTTTTTTTGTATACACTTATGCATGCAGGGCTAATTGTGATTCTATGATGCTTACATGTATGTATGTATCATCCTGTATGATAAATGTTAAACATTTCTGTGAGGGGTTAAAATGGATTAAATTATTAATTAAAGGGGAGCATGGATCTCTGAACAAGCTCCGCCTCTCTGATTTACTGACTACTTAACAATGCCAATTAAGTTCATCAACAACATAAAAGGCAGGGAAGCAAATCACTGTCAAAAGGCACTTATATTCCTACTGAATATGGTGTACGGCTCTGTCTCTAAAATTAAAATGTCCTTCCGAGTCCAGATATAAAGGGGAGTCAGAAAGCCTTTTTCTTAGTGTTCTCGTGGGCATATTAAAATACAGACAAAATAAAATGTTATACAAGACAAAAAAAATCAAACAACTTTAAACTCATCCTCCAAACACTTTGGAAAGTTTACAAATAAGAGGTTACCTAATGTGCTATAATAATTCTATATAAGCCCTACGGAGCAGAAACTTCCAACCTTCATTTAAATGCCTGTCACATAAAAGAGTGATGCATTTGTTGCAAGTGGTTTACTTTACTTTACTGTATTGTGTTAATGACATCTATGTGAAATATAATTGTAGTTATAATGTTCATCGCTGTTTAATCAAGCAAAAATATTCATAAATACAGACTTAGAAGTAAAAAATATGTGTATACTAACTCATAGCTGAAATAAAATCTACATTATATAATGACCAATGCAAGAAATATTCTAACAATAGAAATGTATGCAGGTCAAACAATGCATTTCATTTATAGTTTTATTAAGTGCCATTTATTGCATTAAAAATGACTATGTTTTAAGTGCGCCAAAAAAAAAAAATCAGGCAAAAACATACCTCCATTCAAATGAAACACAACTAGTGAGAAAGAAATATTAAAAACAATTCTGCCTTTGGAGAATGTTAAGTAATAGAATATTGAATTATCCAGTCCCAATAACTCAGAAAGAAAGCTAATTCAAAGAACTGTACAGTGCTGTTTTTGTGTAACAAGAAATGGCTTTCATTTGCTTTTCTTCCTTGCTGTAGTTTTCGAGCAGAAAGCACGAAGCTAGCTGCAATTATGGGTTTGACAGACACTAATAACTTACAGGACAGTTGGAAATAGAAACCTCAAGAGCTGTGAACAGCGTGAGCAGACAAAAGAGTATTTTTTGATATTTTCTGTTCACACAATTAAACATGAAAATATTATCACTACAACGGTGTGCTATGCATTAGGTCAAAGGGCAGTTATTTAAACAGTGATGGTATCAAAGTGCAGAAGCAAAACTGGACTATGTCTTATAGTTTACAAAAAAATGTATCAATATCTGATGTTATCTATGACTGCATTATTTTTGTTCTGTCTAATAAAATTAAGAAAAAAAAAAAAAAAAAAAGAAGATCTGCCATTCACTTAATGGTGATACACAAATAGTCTATAAAGCATCTAAGCCAATGGGTCTTTAGTGAAAACACTGACATTAAACTAATAGTCTGCTGCATCAATGTTTACACCAAGTCATGGAAAAAAAGGCAAATGAGTTATGTAACTATTAATAAAATGAATTCTAATAACATTTTACAAACCAGTTCTTTTAAGCGGCCCTTTTAAATTTCAAACTTTCTAATGAATAGGCTGTTCACTGGTATATAAGTACGGTCTAATAAAATCCCTATGCCCTCAGTGAAGACAACTGTGCAACTAGTAAGAAATCTATTTTAAGATCTGTACTCTTGAAACTTATAGCTCTGAGTATATATTGATTTCCTGGTTCAAAGGAAATGTGTGATGTAATAACAATAATATAATATAATCAGTCACACCTTTTTAAAACACTTATGTAACAAAGATGATGATATACAAGTCTCAGAATACAAATTACAAGATAACGGTATCATGACATAATAAAAGCTAGTCTAAAAAGTAATGCAAGCATGACACGGTCCTTAAAAAAGATATATATATATATATATATATAAAGAAGTTATAATTTATTTGATGCATCAATTACAAAATTAAATATTAGATTGTCTATTACAAAATGGAACCCAGGTTAATTATATATATATATATATATATATATATATATATATATAGTGTATTATAAAATTCATTGGCTTGACAATAATAAAGAACAACTTAGGTAAAACAGAGGAGTGAACCCTCATAATATAAACATGTGCATATCGAATTTAATAACTGATTAAAAAAGCTCTTACAAGTATAATATAACACAGTGTCCCACTTTCTGTAACTAATGGTATAGAATTCAAGACTGAGTACATAAGCTGTCTTCCAAGTAAATATAATTATTACATATTTAGTTATAAGTGTAACTGACCCCTAAATGTATTTCGTGTTCTCTTCATACAGCTGAAAACATTTAACAAAGCCAAACAAAGATCTTGAGTTAAGCTTTCATGAAAATGTTTAGCTTTGGTACAGTGCCGTAAATTTCCTCAATAATCCTTCACATTTTATCTACGTTTATAAACTATAATCTCAAAATATATACTGCTAATGCTTTTGTTAAATAATAATATCTTAGAAAATGTACCAGTCACCATCCATTGTAAAAGAAAATCTAAAATAACTCTATTAAAAGCTCTCATTTGTAACAAAGATTCACTTTTGTGCTACTAGTAAATCACCCTTAATCTACCCAAATATGAGCATATTAATCTATACTGGGTTTTTTAAACAATCGAACGGATTTCTGCATACTTAACAGTTTTACTTTGCACAATAACAAATCCTAGATACAACTATCCTCAATACTGACAATAGTTTTAGTAGTTATGATTTATTATTATTTTCTCCAATACCCAAAAATGTGCAACAATGAATTTTCTGTACAATTAGCAGCCATCTTTGAAAAATAAACGTGGCAGCCATTTTGTGTCAAGAAATGCTTACAGTTACAGTATAAATGGGCACACTATTAACTACATTTGTCATCTACTGTATTACTGATAAAGTTTAATACCAGCACTGGAATAATGCACCATATAATTGGGCAAAAAAAGTGTGAAGAAGAATGGACGTAATAAATGAACCATTGTTTGATCCAATATGTTCCAAAGTATCTAAACCAGTTATGACAAAATGTTTAAAAATGGAGTGTTATGGCACATTGTGCGTTTAATTTTGTCATATTTTTTCTTTTGCTGGGAAATGTAGCATTGATGGTGTAATGACTTATATGCCTTAATTAAATATCAGCCTTCCCTTTATTATGCACCTTTATAACCTCAGTTTGTCGAGCCTGTCACTTAACCCTAGAAAGCATATTTCATAGAACGGACAATGTCTGAATTCAGCTGTTGACTTCCCATGAGTGAGATGTTTGAGGTGACTACTTTATATAGCTTTTTTTCCCCCTATACTATATAACTAATGCATAACAGATACTATCTGTGTAGTGTGATAGCTGGAAAAAAAAAATGGAAAAGAATCTTAATCGGTTTCCAAACTGGTTAGTGACATTTTTATGAAAATGTTGTTGATTTCAAAACATGTGCAACTGCTATAGAACAGTTGCCTCCTAATTTTAGAAACTGTGAGAATATAAAAATATAGACTCGTGTGTAGAGAAACAAAAAATGTAAAATACTTTTACCAAATCAAAACCCCCCCCCAAAAAAAAAAAACTAACATAAGTAATAATAAGAATATTTTAATATCAAAGAACGTACACGAGGGTGGTGTGTGATTGTTTTTGACCATTTTTAAGATTGAACAATCCAAGCACTAATTGTATTCATTCATTTTCTCTGCCCAGCATGGAGCTTAGTAGATTGCTGGGCCCATAGCAACAAGGGACAGAAAGAAAGGCTCATCTTTATCTGTCCCTATCCAACAGGAAATGGGGCCAGTGGGCGGAATGTGGTGCATTCATTATGGGCATTTGCAAAAGATTAAATGCCAAGAATTACAGTAGGGTAATTTACCCTTAACTAGGTGCCCTTCCTTCAAAGCATGAGGTCTGTAAAGCTACTGCTGATTGCCTAGGATTCACAGGGGGGAAATACAACTCTGTTTCAGAAACCCATTTGAAATAACCAAGGTATTCTATCAGAGCCATAACAGGCTACAGTAACACTATTAAAGCCAGAAAGCTGTGTGTAATGAACTCCTCAGAACAGTACTGCTGAACTTTTTAATCATGAAAAATGTATTGGGCTGGAGATCTCTTTGTCCCTCAAATTGAAACTGCCAAATCAAAAACCCCTTTGGAAACTGAAAGCAGGAACAATTGTATCAAGAGTGGGATTATTTATTTTATCTATCTACAAAGCTCCCCCTTCACAAAGCTTTCCAAAAATGTTAAAAAAAAAAAAAAAAACATGCCCAGAGAAGGCAAAAATCTGCTTCTGCAGTAAGGAAGGCATTCAAGAATTGAACAGAAACAACCCTACATGAATTACCAGTAACTTTCTCTATCATTTGGGGAGTTTGGTAAAAAAACATAATAAATTTAAATTAAAGTAATATAGAGTACGCATGCTCCATGTGATTACATCAACTTTTACTCACATCCATTAATCTGAATCATGGAAAAGTACAAAGATAATGATCTGACACTTGTAACAAAACCACTGTGACTATAAACTATTTTTTATATACTCAGGTTTCATTTCATTGTACATTTTTGTTGATGGGGGAGGGTGTCTTGGAATCAGTAGAGAGTATCCTATTATTTAGACAATGGCCAGGCATAATAATTGACTTATCCACTTACTAAACAGCAAAAACAACTGGCTAGTCATACCCTAGTTAAGCATATTTCTTGTTAAGCAATTCAGTGTATAGGGAAATCTGAGCAGCAATCTATACACTCAACTCTTTATTTAATGTGGAGTTTCTTGCTTTAAATCAGACACTGGAGGATATTATATTTTTGAATGTTTTCTTTCATTTTGTTTTCACAAAACATTAATGTGGTGAAAAAGCACTATACAATACTTTCAAGACAAATCACAAACTGGTTTAATCACTTCTACTACCTACCAATACAGGTTATGTATAAATCAAGCCTATACCTAAATGTAACAACCAAAGCAAAATCTTCATTTACAAGTAAGCGAAAAAAAAATCTATATTATTCAATGCACTGACATTTTCTATTTCTTGGTGCTAAAAAACTTTGTATGACTAATTATGCACCTTTTTAAGTTATAATGTGAAAACTTTTTTAATATTTAAATACATTTCAATAATTGAACCAATGAAGGATCTGTCCCTGAATGCAACACGCCAGGATTCCCTCAAAGACAACTAGACCAGCAGCTTATTGGCATTATGTCAAAAAATGTTCCTAAGTTTACAAACAAACTGATCTATTTTTATACATTAGGCAAGATCAACCTAATGAGAAAAAAAATCAGATTTTGTGTAAAACTACTTTAAGATACCTTAAGCATTATTTTCATTTTAATGAAAAAAAAAGATTATTAGAATAATTAAAATCTGTAAGACTATAATAGCTGGACCACAAGTGCTGAAACTGACACTTTGCTGAGTCGATGAACAAAACTAAGTGAAGGTAAAACTGGTCACAGTGAGATAAGTTGTATGCAATTAAAATGTGTGTTGTCTAGGCAGACTAGCTCTTACAACTTCTGTTTTATCACAAGTGGGTCCTGGTAAAATACAGACTGAATCCATGGATTTGTCTTGTTAAGGAACAGAACAAAAGAAATGTTCTTATCAGTTGTTTGCATGTTTTACAGTGCAATTAAAGAACTCTGAAAGGCATTTAATGGGATCCAGATTTCTACTGGCATTTTGCAGAAAAAAACCGAAGGCATGCTTTGGCCTAGCCACTAAATTCACTGCCAGGAATCTTCTTGACATGTCCCAAATGAAGCATTTTGGTGAGAAAGCAGTAAATGGGGCATATCTTCAGTTGCATTACAACAAGGGTAAATGTTACAGGACTCAGTGTCATTTAAATGAGACATTTCTGGCAATGTTTCAAAGTTCCCTTTTCTATTAATATGTTAATTTGTTTTTTTCTTTCTATTATAAATATTTTATTGCCTCAGTGTTAGAGTAGTGATTCTTCCTTTTTCATAATGCATTTATTACACAGTCCAGATGTTTGGCTTCGACTTAGATACTGTTTTTTAGATACACAGAATGGCAACTACTTCAATAAATGCATGGGTTGTTTCAGGGTCAGAAAAGCAGTACCAGATCATAAAAAAAATGATGGATCTATCCAAAGGAGAAAGTATTACTTTTTTTTTTTACTTATACTTTGCTAAACTATTTCTATAGCCTGGGTGTTTGCTGAAAACATTGTTAACTTGGAGATTATTTCCAACGCTGTCTCTTGTGCAAGAGAGTTTTCTGCAGGCGATTCTGATCTATTAAAAAACATGACCTGTGACAAAAATCAATGTACTAATCTCAAACTAAACAGCGGTATCACAGGCATAAAACTTTGATAACCTCAGATAAAATGTCCTCTGTCAAGCTAAAAAGTAAGAGAAGATATAGCACACATCTGTTTTAACAAGGTAAAAAAAAAACCCAGGTGACTCTCCCAAACATATGGACACGATTTCCAACAGGGAATGCACGTTTATGATGCTGTAGGCAAGAAGTTGAAAACAATAAAATGGACAGCTTCTCATACTAGGGCTCATAACTTAAGAAACTTATTGCTTGGCAGTCTCCATAAAACTTTGTTTATAGTCATTTTATCTGGCCCTTCCTCCATTCCCAAATTTCACTTGTCCTTTAAACTTTAATCACGTCTGCTGGGTAGATCTGACTCTACTCTCTGAATAGCAAATTTAAACAATATTTTTAGGAAAGTGATAAGCCCTCCATATTTTTTTTACATTCAGCAATAGATTGTTTTTTTTCCTGTAGATTAAACTCATTTGTAAAATAATGGCAATTAACAGATGGGTAAATAATTCAAATGTTTATATGTAAACATAGATTGTGTTTTTTTGTTATGTAAACCAGATGCTACATCTGAATTTAATTTCCTTGTGCAAACTGTCTATTAGAATTATTTTTATAATATGTATCACCATAGATCTTGGTAGAGTAATTGTTTACATGCCAACAGATGGGTGTTGCAGTATTTTATAAGGAAATTAATATTTTAGTTGTCAGGACATATACAGGCAAAGTTTAATCATGCCACAAATAGAACTTCCAGGCATTAAATCATGAAATAATATCTGACCAATAATTCATTCAGTATGTGGAAAAGTCAACAGCTAACTTTCTATGTACTTCACTTCTTCCGAAACATGCAGAGCAACTGGAATTCTCCCAGGAAGTTAGTGAAAACAACAATTGCAGGAAATTACATACCTCTACAGTCTATAGCATTTATATTATGGTTAAATAGAATTCCAAAATGAAATTGAGATTTGTTACAATACTTGAAATAATTCTGGTATATTTATTTAGTAATAGGTAATATTTTGCATTGTCTGTTAGCATGCAGGCTGATTGATTCATATTCAGTGTATTCAGTGCAAGGTAGTAAGCCAATATGCATTACACACTAAAGAATTCATATTATTCCCTTTACAGCACTGTAAGCCTGGATGTTTGCTCCATAGATTATGTATTCATTTTCTATGCTGTCATGATGACTTCAGATCTCAGTTTTTTAATCAGCACTGCAATGTGTGAATTACTGTTTGCTGTTGCTGTAAGCCATATGAAAACAATTTATCTGTGTAAGAGACAGTTAAGGTGACTTGACATTTTGCATTCAGGTATTCTTTTCAGGCTCATACAAGCCCAGAAGCCTTGCTCTCTGACTTAGCACTTAGATCATGCTCGTCTGTATGCGGTTCTTGCCAGATTTTGGCAGCTTGTGCTTTGAATACAACAGTACTTCAGTGCTGGCTTCCCCCCTCCTTACCTGGGGTTGGTGCTGTTCCAGTACACCGCATAGCGATCAGCTACCACCTTGGACCCAGGATCCTGGCTGCACACACACATCCAAAGCAGCATAGACAGCAGCGTCAACATCTCCACGTGCAACATCACTCCCGGCCAAAAAGAGGGGGCGCGAGAGGAGCAGGGCAGAGACTGTACAGGGAAGGGACTGCTACTTCTCTGGGACTTAGCAGCTGGTATCAGTTGGGCACTGCTGCAGCAGGCTGGGGAGACAGCCCGAGTCAGGGGGGTGCTGGAGGCCGGAAAACGGCTGTTACCGCTGCCGAACAGAGAAGATGCAAGGTGGTGCACATTCACACTGAGCACCCTGCACCCACAGCAGGGCAGGGGCGCAAGGGAGACATACCCAAAAGGGATTTTTATGTTCACCACCAAGCAGATGCCTGCCAAACCCCCACCAGTAGATTGTAGTTGAGATGCTGGGCTTAGAAACAAGAAAAGCCTTGCTCTCTAGCCAGCCGTGGGTATTGTGTATTTATATGCTACCTCTGCACAAAGTTAGTGTGCATGCAGGGACACTGTCTGTGACACTTGTAGTCTGAATACTGTCAGTGACAATAAAGTCTGGATCATACACAGATTCTCTCTTGCCCAGCGTGCAGCTAAAGATTAGAGCTTTTTCTTCCAGATGCCTATAAAATCTCCCTGCAGTTTGCAGTGTAACCAGTGTACTGCTGTGTAAGAGGCTGTACCACTGTCTGCTGGAGCAGTCAGTCTTTGGGGTACTTTATGTATCCTCACCCCCCGCCTCTGTCCTTGTCTTTCCTTTGAGCAGGGTGATGATGATGATGGTAAAGAAATGGAGCAATCCTTACAAACTATGTGATGTCTTACATCCAACCTCAGTGCAAGGGATGCAAATCAATTTGTTCTATATTAGAACAAAAATAACTAAGAATTCCAACAAACTCCTGGAAATGCATCCAAAGTCTTCTGCATAAAACAACCACATACATAAAGATGAGGTCCAGATATTGCCATAGGCATCAACCAGAGTGGAAAAAAAAAGTCTCTCCCCTCCTCTCTCTCTCTCTCTTTTTTACAAAGCTGTCCAGTCCCCTGGAGATCAACTTGTAAGGGCAGGAAACAGTTTGAAATAAATAAAATGATCCACGATTTCCAACATCAGACACATGAAAAGCAAGTCTTCTACATGAGCTTCACAGCTATTGCAGCTGCTGCCTGGGCTTGGGAACAAACATACTCATGGAAAGGAGCAGAGAGGGGAAGAAAAAAAAAAAAAAAAAAAAAACTTAAATGCATCAGCAGCCAGCCAAGGGAGGCTGTGCAGGATCTGAAGGGTTAAAAAGTCAGGTTGGGAGAAAAAAAAACAATGGAGTAGGATGGGGGTAAAATCCCAGAGTCCCACCCCTTACAAAGCAAAGCAGTCAGTGCTTATAGATCTTGCATGGAGCAGGCAAACAAACGCAAGTGCATGAAAGTGAGCAGCTCTACATGGGTTCCACATCCAGTTGCAGGTATCCTGTGCGTACATAACAGATCAATGTCAAAAGATGGGTGCTGACACCCTCAGCGGGTGAAGCAGGTACGAGCACTGATCTTGCAGATGATGTATTCATCAGAGGCTCACACTGCCGCCGGGCGATCATGTGAGATCTCATGCACTTT
>WMED01000737.1:0-12834 GCA_019650415.1 Pipa parva
CTCCTACCTGTAGGCCCGGCATTTGCCGGTACGCCGTACCGGCACAAAAAAAGCCCTGTTATTATGTAAGTCAGAGGACATTCCTCTCTATAAAAGATAATAAAGACAGGATAGAATAAAATGAGTTTAGTCTGTAAGGGTAACTTCATTTGTGATGCATTTACATACATATCAACTAAGGTGTGAGATTTAATGATATAATGGTGTTATCAGATTGAGACTAATGCTAGGTTCACACTAGCATATTGTGCGCAGCGTATTTAAAAAAAAAATTCTCCAGCGAAAATACACCGAGAAAAGATGTCAGACAAAATCCATAGAGAACAATGTTAATGGAAGAAAGTGTTCACGCTAGTGCAGGCATTGGCAAACTTAAATGAGAAGGGAGCCATTTTGCTCCCTCCTACAGCGGCGACAACTTTTTTGTGAGCTGCAAAGGGGGAGGAGCGCTCTTCTCCTGACCACATGACCTGCTGACGGTCAATCAGAAGAGGCGATGGAGTTCATGGGCGGGGCATCGGAGGTGCGCTAAGAGCCAGAACAAGGTGGCTAAAGAGCTGTATGTGGCTTGAGAGCCACACATTGCTGACTATTGCACTAGCATATCATGCGCAGCATATTACGCTAGAATTCTACTTGCTCTATTTCTTCGGGTGCGTGGAACGCAGCCTATTTTATGTGACTACATTAGTTTTAATAGGAATAGGATAGTGGAGTGATGATTCCTATAAGTTATAATTGTACAGTTGTGATATCAGAACTAGCTGATTATAATTTCCAGGAAGTTCCATACACTTTCTCTATGTACTGTGTATAGTATTATCATTATATTTTTCAATTGATGTATAAAAATGTATGTTGCCAAATGGATTGTGAATGGGCCAGGTGGAAAAAAAATAGCTGATTTATAGTGTATGTGATGAGCTGACTACACAGGGTCCCTAAAGATCCATTTGTTAGCTACACTGGGTCCTTTCAAATCTAGTCCTTTATTCAGGTTACCAAACTACACCCAGTTCATTTTTTTCAACCAAATTGGTATCCATATAACTCTATAGATTGGGCCTGTTCCCTGACTTGTCAATGTTACTGTGGCCAAAGACAACTGCTGCAATATCCTTTTACCTTTTTACCCTTTATAATAGGGCATTGAAGCACAGCTGCCTTTATGCCTGTTTCCCAACTCCTCAGTTTTACTGTGGCCAGTACTAAGGAGTTACATGGTTACTCTAACACAGGGGTCTTCTACTGCCCTCTCTTCTACTGGGGAAAAATACTCTGAAGCCACACAGGAGGAGGAGCGCTCTTTTGAGTGCTAGGCTGCAGCGTGATTGGCCCACGCACATAGCAAAAATGGCCTCTCATTTACCATCCACATTTCCCAACAGAGCCAAGGGGAGGAGGCTGGGGAACCATGGGTTGCTGACCCCTGCTCTAACAAGAGAAGCTGGCCAGAAGGGACATGATTAGCAACATTTTCTTAGCTCTACAGGTTGGTAAGACAGGCTGAAAGCATGCCTTTAAAGTCTCAGTCTCAGAGAGGTATATTAGACTTCATGCCTACGCACTAAATGAACCATTCTGCCCAGTGCCAATGAGGAAGCGGGACACAGGGCCTCCCCACCGTAATGGGGCCACACAATAGTGAATAGTGCTGTGCTAACAGAGGTAAAAGGATAGTGTCTCATAATGCTTGTGCTTCCTGCCTATCTGCTTGTTTTTCATTGGGGCTTTTCTTACCCTTTTTCTGGATAATTATTGTTGGCACACTAAACAAATTTATCTTATTTTTGTATTCCAGACAGATAATCCGTGGACTGTCTTATCTGGCCCAGGTGGCAGGTCATTTGCTTCTTTACTGTGGCTCTGTTGTGATGCAGTGGACTGAGAGTTTAGATGAGCGAAGGACATTTCCAAGGTCAAAGCAGTCCTAACAGCGCAGAAGGACATCGTTGTTAATGGCATATTTTTATAGTGATTATCTTGACTCTCGATCTTTTCATGCCATCGGTGGTGATATTTCCTGACAAGCTGATTATTTTCTCAGTGAATGTGGATCACTCACAAAGTGTACTCCTCTCCATTTTGTTTTGTTTTGTTTTTCAAACTGAAGCTTTGAAATTGTGTTTTTGAGCCAAACCTTTATGTTTTCTCAAATTCCTATGTTTAAGCTGCACAGCTTCATGTATTCCCTTTTGTAGTCGTCATTTATTGGTACAACCTAACTTATTTTTAGGGCAAGACATTGGTGGCAGCGCAGCCTGCTGGAACTCGAACTTTCAGCAACATTTCTGTTACAGAGTAAACATAATTAACTATTTATTTTAAGGACTTCTACCTCAATATTCTTGCTTATTGCGTATCAGTTGTTTATATTTAGACGGAAGTAATACATTCTGTTTTTTAAAATGCATCTTTACTGTACACCATTTTCTTTTTTTAAAGGGAGGATTTTTTGCATGTGGTGCTAGAAATCTTAAGTGGCTGCTGAATAACTCTAGTTATATCTAAATAACTTAACTTATGAGACATAGCTGTCCTTTATAGTGCATTACATAGACATTTGTTTCATTTTAAAGGGAAAATTTTAACCCAGGATAAGCTTGCATCTGATGCCTAGCATACCTCTGGTATTTATACTACCAGACAGCAGAGAGAAGTTAGGCCATGTTGCTTGTAGAGTATTTTTTTTATTTTCCTACGAGGTCAAATTAATGCATTTTATTTGTAACCATGAGCTACATGCCTCACAGGTAACAATTATGCTTTCTTGCTTTAAAGGGGAACTATAGTGGTAAACCATACTTACCTGATTGATCTAGCAGCAGATCAGTATTCATCTGACTATCCCCAGCCCAAGATCATCAGATGAATACATCGAGGATCTGCTCACTTCCAGGTCTGTGTAAGTGTCGTCGCTCCCTCACCTTGACCCCCCCACAGAGTTTCAGAGAAACAAGCACATGCCCAGTACTTTGTGTGCTGCTGCTAGATCAATTAGGTATGGTTTACCACTGTAGTTCCCCTTTAATGTAAAAATTGGCAAAGTATACATCCATTTATTAGCAATTTATTATTCACTTTCCCTTCACATTGCCCCAGCTGCACTTACTTTTTGCAAAAATCAGTGTTTAAGACTGAATGCAGCTGATGTATAAAACGTAGAATTCTTTTAAGAACTATTTTGAGACGTTTACACGTTTGTTACACATTTCTGGAAGAAATGTTGACAATTCCCATTTGTATCCTTTTTACAGTAATGGTTGATTTGTGTATGAAATGTTAGCAATTCCCCATTTGTGTACTTTCCTTTTAGAATTGAAACTGATAACTGTAACTTTTACAGAAAAGTGTAACTTATTATTAGGCTTACATTTAATGATAAATAGCTGTTAATTTTAGTGGCCTTTTTTACCATTGAGATAACACCACTTAATACATTCCCCCATAGAGAAAAATCAACATTGAAAGAGAGAGATAAAATACCCAGACTTGGAAATACAGTCAATTTGCTCACTATGGAAGACTGACTTTTTCTGTGGCCTAACACTGAACAATTGCAGGTGTTGTTTGGTGGTTTCAATGTAGTCATTTAGGGGGTAATTCAGGAAAGTGCAAACTCACCTTGCATTGCTTCGCATCAGCTCGCTGAGACTGGTACTCGCTCCCTGGTCTCCTGCACGCGGAGATCAGTGAACGCTTTAAAGGTACTTCGGCTCAGCAAGGCAACTCGAGTAATCACGAGGTGAGCTGAAGTACCTTTTAAAGCTTTTGCTGATCTCCATGTGCAGGAGACCAGGGAGCGCGTACCAGTCTCAGCGAGCTGATGCGAAGCATCGCAAGGTGAGTTCGCACTTTCCTGAATTACCCCCTAATTAGTCTTAAGATGATTTGAAAGAGCTGTGAAACTTTGGCTTCATGACTTGAATTAAAGTAGAACTTGAAGCTCATTAAACTAGGGGGGTGATTCTTAAAGGTATGAAATTGAGTTGCTCAACTCAATGGAATTCAACAGGAAAAGGAAGTGAAGAGGATTGCAGCTTGCAGGGGAAGAACTGAAGATCAGTATTGAGGCAAGTAGGAGGCAGCGATGGAGCACTGCAGTGAGTATTTCAGTCCCTCCCTTCAAAATCGCCCTCTAGTCTAATGAATTTGGAGTTCTCCTTTACACTTTTATTTCCATTATCCTCATGTGCAACACAACTGGAGGACCCAACTTTGGCAGTCTTGGAAAAATATTGTTACTTTCCATGGCAACAAAAACAATTCCATATAGTCCGTTTAATATATTTCGGTTGCAAAAATTTATTTTACTTTTTTTTTTTTTATATAGTTGTTTCAATTTTTATTAAAATTTATATTTTGCGATTCATTGTTTACATGAGCACGGTGACTTGTATAAGTTTTGGATGTCAAGTGTAAGAGAATTGTATGAATTTAATATATATACTTTCCAATAAACCTTTCTGTTGATATTAATTTGTTCTGTTCTTCTTATTTAATATTAGTCAGCATAATGTACAGAGTGAGAGGTGTAACATATTGCAAAATGACAATACCAAGGCGTAAGGAAGAAAAAGGTTCCTAAAAGTTTATAATGTATCATGGCTTTTTATAGCTAAATTCAGTTTGGAAAGAGTGCTGGAATGTCTCCAGTTAAAATAAATATAGCTGTATCCATAAATATCATCTCTGGTTAAACGCACATACACCGCTAAGAGTCTCAGCATTTCTTAAACAAAGTGAATTGCCTCTCTTGTACACTATTCTTTTGGAATAAATTACACTAGAAAGAACCGTTACAATGTAATAAGCAGATGAAAGCCGTCACTCATGGCACATAGCCCATGGTTTGTTAGGGTTAGAGAGCTCATTTAACTTCTGTTCTAGCACAGTCAAGGTGAAAAAATAGAGACCCTTAGAGCTCAAATACCTGTGAATAAGAGTTCAGTCTTGAGCTGCTCAGTGCAGATAATGATTTCCAGACCGTAGGTTGGATGTTTGTGCTCGTGCTTCCTAGAGGTGATTCTTAATGGAGAAGAGGAGAAATACTTACCATTTGGTATTTTATGCTCCAATACTGCCTCCTACTCTCTCCCTAACTTGCCTATTTCTTCTGCTTTTGTCAAGCGCTGCAATTCTCTTTACTTCTCATACCTGTCCTGTGTGTTTTAGCGTATAGAGAGAGTGCAGTAGTAGTTTTACAACCGAAATCTCCCCAAGGAGAAATGAGCTTCATTTCTCCCTTTAATTATACTAAATGTGCTTCAGGGTTGAACTAGACCAGGGGTCGGCAATCTTCTCCGAGAAGGGAGCCATTTCTCTCCCTCCTCCACCTCTGCAAATTGATCGAGAGCCGCACAGGGGGAGGACCTTGTGGGGGTCCCGATCACATGACCTTTGACGTCCCATCACAAGAGACGTCGGAGCCGCACGCCGCGGCAAAAGAGCCAAATGTGGCTCGCGAGCCGCGGTTTGCCGACCGCTGAACTAGACCACCACAGGATCTTCTGTTGGATGCTGGCATGGATCCAAGAAATCACCTTTTTAAATTTACAGTGGGGAAGGTCTGTCCGTTGATTACATTGACCCAGGGGCATATGTACCGTACTGTAGAAGCATGGGAATCCAGCTGCTACAGGGTCATTGAGAATGGTAAAGAGATGGCCCTCAACTGCTGTAAATAAGTAATTCAAAACTTAGGATGTTGCCATTTTGCACTGATGCCCCTAGTGGTGTAAGTAAGCCACTGACTAATGCTAGGAGAATCCAATACTTTCTAATAGCCACTACTCCTTCCACCAGTGCCATGTTACATGACCTCCAACATCACAGGTGCAAGATGCCATCAGCAGCGGGATATGCCATATGATATAAGCCAGCTGGTTTCTCTGTACAGCTACTGTAAACATTACTTTTGGTTAAAAAGATGTGCATGTTGATTCAGGCTCATTACATGATGCTGAGCAGTTTTAAGGCTGACTACAAATGTCATGTAAAACTATGATTATCATTTATTACAATGTTCTAGTTTGCCACTTTTGTGAGTAAATTCTCCACCATACCTCAACTCTGCATTAAATGGCTTCATTGACCTTTAATTTACTGCTGTTTGAAGTATTTTTTCTTTAAACATTTTTCAAAACAGCTTTTTTTTCACAATATATACAGAAATGCAGTACCAAGTACCAACGATTAGACTAATTCTTCATCTATTCTAGCTAGTGTCAGGACCAGTGACTGAAGACACCATAGGCCAAGCAGAACTGGTTTGAGTTGGAATTTCAGTTTTAAGTGGCCAGTATAGATGTAATTAACTGGTAATTGGAAAGCTCCTCAAATTATAGTTCCTACAATCAGATCCCTTAAATCACGTTCTAGCAGGGATCTGATTGGAGTAGCTATAATGTTAATCATCATTTAGCCCTGCCTAACCCGACTCGGGAAATAAAAGTTGGGCTGATGACAGAAAGGAACGCTGTATAAAGGTACATTTTTTTAAAAATACATACATATTTACAAAATAAGTTTGTTTCATTAATAGAACTTAAATTAGTATTAGTTTTGAAGTGACAGGTGCACTTTAAATTAGCATCTGCTTAAAAATATTTTTAAAATTCTACTATTCTACTATTTAAAAAAACAATAACAAAATAATATGGTTTAGTAAAATGGATTGGCATTGGGAAAAAGATTGTCAGTTCTGACAAAAAAAACAGCAGAAACAGCAGTTTCTTTTTCCATCGTAGGACTGGCCAACTGAGGCACTGGGAAATCAAGGGGCCCTGATATAAGTGGGCCCTTTTTGTCCCCATTTGCTCTACAATTCAGTGCTCTGACTGCACATCATTCCCATTACATCACAAGATGGTGAAAAGGGTGGATGCACAGTCGATTTATAGTACTGAGTCATTCTGCGACATAGAGGGAGCAAGTTGCAGTCAACGTTATTTATTTAACCAGGGGTCCGCAAAGTGCAGCTCCCGAGCCACATGCGGATCTTTAGCTGCCTTGTTGTGGCTCGGTGCACACCTCTGAAGCTCTGCCCATGACCTCCGATGCCTCTTCTGATTGACCGTTGGCAGGTCACGTGGTCGGGAAAGTGCACTCCTCCCCCTTTGCGGCTCACAAAAATTGACGCCACTGGAAGAGGGGAGCGAATTTGCTCCCTTTGCATCCAAGTTTGCTGACCCCTGTATTTAACTAATCACAACTGGAAGTGACTTTCATTGTGTTTGGTATTGTTATTCATGTTAGTTGATTGATTGTTACATGTGTACTTTTACATGTTTGTATGAATGTTCATACCAAGCTGATCATTAGTGAAAACCTGTCATGCTTATCAGCATGTGACACTTACACAGAGCATGGTATTATCTGACATGATAGCTATTCTTAATGCAGCAACATCTTGTGAGATAGGTGAATCAAAGCACAGCCATATGTTTAGTCTGATCTTCTATATGGTCTTCGACTGTAGAGATTTAGGTTACTGGTTAGGGGTATTCCCATGGGAATATATTGTAAGAAACAAGGTTTTGTGGTTCTTGTTTAGGGGATTTTCCATATCACTACTGGTTTCTGTTCAGGCCAGTTTTGAGCAGGAAATTTCTGATTGTAGCTCCAGCTGTTGTGGTTTACATTATTGACTGAAGCAGATGATGGGAGATATAACTTATAACAAGGGTCATTCTTAGGATAAAAGTGGAAGGGATAAACAGTGTGTAAAGTTGCGCCTACTACAAACCTTGCAATCACTATAACCAAACATCTATTAGTAGAGGTAAAACTCCAGTTAAAGTGCAGCTATCAAAAAGTAATCCCTGTCTAAACTACCTGCTTTCTAAGAGCTTGTTTACACTGGCAACTCTGTAGCTGCTACTCCACTTACACTTTTTGCAGTTTTAGTACCATTTTTAATTAGATTTCATAGCTTCTCAGTAGCTGCACCTATGCAGATGACTTCATGTAGTAATGATAAGAGTGAAATGTAGCAGTTTTAGGGGAGCAGGAAAGTCACCACTGTGTGAACTAGCCCTAACAACTGCTAAGTTTAATTAACTTTAGATATTTACATGTACCTGATTAAAAGCCAATGTGTAAGCGGTGAGTACTACCAGTCTCACAAAATTCTGCTTCAGGGCCAGCTTCATTTCTCCCAAAGCCTCCAATAGCCATCTAGTTATAACAAATCAGGAACACCTAATGTAGAAACTATGCAGTTGTTTGGAAGCAAAGCCTGTCTCAGCATAAATATTGGGATTGCTTGTGCCTACATGACTGTCTGGCATTCCAGCTCTACCATCTACACAAGCAAATTTCCATTTTCAATTGCATTCACCCTCACAGACTACAAAAGACCAGTTTGATCCCATTGTTGCCTCATGTAAAATTGTTTTGTTCTTTAGTGAATGAAGAGCACTGATTTTGGTCCTAATGCACAATTTCTGAGCAAGAGTTGTGTAGACATGAGCCTCTGGTATAAATACAGAATGTTAGTTTATTAAAAACACTATATTCCGCTCATATTCTTACAACTTTTTCTGAGATCAAATTGTATTAAATGTTATATGCATGCAAATAGGAAAGAAGGTTTTTAATAGTCTGTTTTATATATCTGTGCATTCCTTTTTTATAGCTGTATATATAAGTATATAAGACTTTTGCTTAGTCCTTTAGTATTCATAACAGAGTGTGTCGCAGGTGAATTTGACACAGTACGCCTTGATGAATTTGCTACTGTGTCAAACTAATGCTTGATGAATAGGCAAATTACCTGCGCACACAAAGTGGTGTGAGATGCTACATAAGTCTGTGTCTGTAATAAGCTGTCGAATTAGTCTCAAATTCGCCTCATCACAGAGTTTGCTGAATACCCAAATATGGGGAAGTGGCAAATTAAATGTGAATTCGCACCTTTATGCAACTATTTGGCCTTTCATGAATAAGCCTCTCTATAAGACCTACAAAATAGTCTGTCCTTTATTTATAATTACCTGTTTTCTTCTTTCAAGACATGCAAAAGGTGACACACCCTTCACAGACAGCAGTGTCAATGCATCAGTTCTAATACTTACTGGATTTAAAGGGAAGATTAAAACATTACTGATTTGTCTCTCCTCTTGTTTGGTATGATCATATTCAGATTAACCATTATGCTTCAATGGCACCTGCCCTAATACTGACACGATGGCCACTGCGGTTAAGCTTATGAATGTATTGTACAACCTATTTAACAAAGGTATACTTGGGAAAAACAGTCAATACACTCATACACTTATAAAAGTATTTATCAAAATGCGAATTGCTGCAGAAATGTGTGAGTTGTTACAATTTGACAGTTCTCTAGATTGTCTTAAAGTGCACCTGTCACCTCAAAACTAATACTAATTTAGGTTGTACTAATGAAATAAACATTTTGTAAATATATATGTATTTTTTTTAAAATGTACCTTTAAACAGAGTTTCTCTCTGTCATCTTCCCTGTCAGCCTGTCTTTTCTGTCCTGAGTGTCAGATGGGCAGGGATAAATAATGATTGACATTATAGCTCTTCCAATCAGATCCCTTCCATCACAATCTAGAAGGGATTATTTCATTAGTACAACCTACATTAGTATTAGTGTTTTGAGGTGACAGTTGCACTTTAATGTACTGAGAATTTACTCTGTCATGAATAGGACTTAATGGAGAAGAATATCAACAACAACAACAATGTCAAATTGTATAACTATAGTCTGATGTTTTTCAGTCTAACGGGATTGTTATCAGGGGTTGTAAAGTATAATACTCATCTCTTGTCTGCCTCCTCTGTTCAGCATCCATCGCAGTCGCCATTTTCCTTGAGTCCTTTGGTCGCAAAGCTCCACAGGTGTCTATTTGTAATTGCGATGTACACAGTCGTGGCGTTGAGCCGCGTATGCGTTCCCACCTTGGCAGCTATTTAAACCGACCAGACGCCAATATTGACACCCGACTATATGACTCCATTAGTGCTCCTGGGTATGCTGTTCAGTGTTCTGTTTTCCTGTGTTTGACCCTTGCCTGATTCCTCGCCGGAAAATAGGCTGAACTGGATCGACTTGTGTCTTTTTTTCAGCCTTATAAACTATGTTAATATGTTATATGAATGACCTCTGCCTGCCTCTGATCCTTGCTACATTTGACTCTGTCTTCTTGCCAAAAAATAGAGAGGATTTACCTTCTCGGTTGCTTGCCGCTTCGATCCCCTGTGCAGTATAGTCTCTCGGGTGCTCAGGAAAAGGCAGACAAAGTCCCAGCGTAGCAGTATAGAAAATTCCGGCACTCCAATAAGTATTTAAAACTTCTCCTTTATTTCACCACATGGGCAGTCTTCTTGCCACCAGCCCTGACTCCTGCTAGTACTCGACTATCCCTCCGGTTATCTGTGTTTACTCTGATCACTCATGGACAGCAGTCCTGGGGGTTGCAACCTGGATATCGCACCGCAGCGAACCCTAACCTCATTGTGGGGGCTCTAGGAGAAGACCGGGGGTATCTTAGACTCTGTGCCCTAGGTTCTGTTACTCAAGTCCCACGTGACATCATTCCTCAGCTGCTGACTCCTTCTCCACTACATTCAACTAGTTTTTGAATCCTGACAGGGGTGCATGTCATCAACATAGTGCGACTTAAGTATCTACTACCTATGACAGGTCCCACTCAAAGCTCTTTCCATAAATATTATTCCATTGCCAGGCAATCAATAATAATACATTACACATAATATAAAACACTATACTATACCATGTTTATTGTATACTATGATAAACAAGGTTTTAGGAAAAGACAATCCAATTCCAAACTTTAATTAACTTACTAGCGAATGGCTTGGTGTGTTTCCCAGTGACCACAATGCTAAAGATTAATACATTATGTCCTTTCTAGTTCATTTTCATTATAGCAGCTGTGCACATGAGATCTGTAAATGCTTGACAGTGTTGCCATTTTGTGCAGTCACCTCAGCTGTTTACATGGGATCAGTCTTAGGTTTTGACTCAGCTTTAAATCACCCAAGCCTTTGTTACATTTTAAGTTAGTGTTTAAAAATAGACTACAGTCTGCCACAGAATGTTTGTAATAGAACAGATGGGCTTGTGAGGAATGATACCGCTATTTTTTAGAGCTGTAACTATAGATGACTTGATGCTGTAAAACAAAAAGTAATGTTCAAAGTTGTGCTATGTGAAATACCATGTGAATGCCACGTTATCTTATTAAGGGGCACAGTTTAGCACCCCTGAAATATGATGTACTTTTGTGTGTATGGGGGTGTGTGTGAAATGGATCTAGCCACTGGATGCCATTTAGGCAGTGCTGGATTTGCATCTCAGGAGCAATGAAGGCTTGGCACCTTAGGCCACATCCGTATCTTGTCCACAGTCATTTGTGACAATAATCTCATACTAAATTTTACAGTGAACCAAAGTGCTTTATATGTCTGACTTATAATTTTATGCAAATTAAAATGACAAATGTTTAACAGTTGAATATTAAAAATACTTCTTAATTAGAATCAATCCCAATACCTACTGCGTCACTACATCTCTGAGGGTTGTTCACTAAAGTCAGAACTGTTGCGTATAGGTGTGAATTCGCCAGATAAAGACAGTCGCAATAGGCTGCAACTGTCGCAGTCGCGTCTTTATAATGAGAATATTGTCACAGTCGCGACTTTACAAAGCACTTCTGAATGCACCAAAAGACAATGGAAGATATTCAGATATCCACATATCCAATCTGACTTCCTTTTCTTCATATCTCTCTTCTTCTCATTCCAGTCTGATCTATTTACAGCAGGGGTCGGCAACCTATGGCTCTTGAGCCAGATATGGCTCTTTTGATGGCCATATCTGGCTCTTTCACTGTAAGGAGTGGTGCAAGCACCGCTTATTACAGTCTGCCGGCAAGCGCTGTCGAGAGAAAGCTCTCTCAGCGCTTCTGGGTTGTTAGCCAATCTGGAGCCACTGATGTCACCGGCTTCTGGATTGCTAGCCAATCCGGAGCCACTGACGTCACATAGGTGCTAAATTATTTGCTCTGTTACTAGTAAATACAATGAAAAGTGCCATTTTATTATTTGGTATTACATTGTATATGCCTATTACACTTCCTTATTCTCAGTACCCAGTGCCTAGTACCACAGTTACAGTAAAAATGAGGCCATGTATTAATCAGTCAATTGGCTGCTTACCGCAGATTCATGAGTTTACAGTGGATAGTGTAAGGACAGGTTGGTAAAGTCCTTCTCTCTAAATCAGCCCCTAAGGACTAGCAACCAATCAGAGGTCTGCTTGCATTATTCCAGCACCTGTATTTGGATGCTGATTGATGGCTATGGGTTATTAAATCTCTCAAATCACTGTTGCAATCAGTGCAGGTTTTACAGAAACAGAGACCTGGGCAAATTAAGGGGCCCCCCAGAATTTTCCTGCCCACACACACCTTAAGAGGCTCCCTACAGTATTATGAAGCTTCAGTACTGGAGGAGAACAGAGCTTTGCAATACTATGAGGGCCCCCCTTGGAGTCAGGGTTTCTGGGCAGGGGCGGTTCTACACCTGTTTTGCTGAGAGGGCCTGGCTAGGGCCAAAGGTTTTATCAAGGAGGCACATTAAACCTTCATCAACGGTTCTGGCTATATTGTCGCCCTGGGCGAACCGGCCGAATCCACAGTGAATAGAGCCGAGAAGACCCAAAATAGCCAAGGAGCGCCGTCGCATTCCACTTACCTCACTGGGGAGAAGTGCTTAGAGGAGGTGCATTGTTGGAATGCTGGAGGAGGTGAGTTTAGCTATGGGCGATGTTGGCGACAG
>WMED01000737.1:12991-31902 GCA_019650415.1 Pipa parva
GGGGGGCACTGGCCCCTGCTGGACCCACCCCAGAACCGCCGCTGTCCCTGGGCAATTGGCTCACCCTAACAACAACCCTGGTTGCAATGTAATGTTATATTATATGCTCAGTTATATTCTTAGTGCATATTAGTTCAAGAAAAATTTGACAGTTATCTGTTTAGTTTTGTACAGTCCACTGCCAAACCACCAAATTGCTTACCATTTCTATGGTGCTGCATTTAGTAATACTGGTAGCAGCCAGAGAGTGGCATGTTCTGAGTGATCAATTCAACATGTACCATGATTTCACAGAATCATGATGAGATGCACTGGAATTTAATGTCACTGAAGTGAATACACGTGCATGAACAAAATGACGTCTACTTTCCTGTTACTGGATTTTCATTAAAATGTGATATTTGCTTATTATGATCTAAGCTTGGCATTAACCTCTGGCAATATAACCCACATGTTTAAAGAACAGTTTGGGCTATAGGGACCTGGGTGGTTGTAATTCTGTTTTCAGTGGTGTGTTTAACAAATTACTGTTTGTGCTATGAAACTCTGGTTTAAGATGCATTGTACTGAAAGGCTAATAAGCAATAACATGTTTCTATCTATTGTATGAAGGGTAGAAGTGAGAGCTAGATCTAGGATAAACACATAAATCAAACACTGCTTATATACACTTTATTGCGGTTTAATAAAAGAACAGAGAGAGCCCTACCCTCACTCAGTGTGTGATTTAGTGTGGAAAAAAATGCCATTCAGATCCAGCCCAGAGGAGGCTGTCTACAAGGCAGTCTGTGTGGGCTGGATATATCAATACACTAAAGAGAAAAGAGAGTCTACACACTGTACAGGCTAACAGTGCAAGCTGCAAGAGTGTGCTCTCCCCAATCTCAGAGACATGAGGGAAATTGTGCATATCCAGGCTGGGCAATGTGGAAATCAGATTGGAACTAAGGTAACAAAAAATAGGATTATTAGAAATTTATATAGGCACTGTTAAAAGGCAAGTAATAGCAGAGTAAGCAGTTTTATGGTTTTTTTTATTTTGGTTAAAATGTTTATGCATGTATGAAAATTGTGGCTCTGAATTGAAAGGACATATGAGCACTGAAAGTTGATTTACAGTAACTAGTGGGCTCATTCTTTATGAAACTTGATATAACTACACTGCAGTTATTTTAGAGTTTACGCGGTCACAAAGAGGGTTCAGTTTTCATTTATGGCTTTTCACTGCAAACATATAAAACACAAAATGGCATTTTTTTTTCTCTCTCTCTCTTTTTTTGAAATGGCGTTACTGGCCCTTTAATCGGTAGGAATGGGTGATGCATAATAGCATGTGATTTGTGCTTACTGATCTATAAACATTCTCCTGCTTAAAAGTATGGGAGAACTGTGGCCATTGACTGTGGTTACAGTTAAAGTCCCTACAACTTTGGGTTTTGGGGGTTTCTAGGATTTGTAGTACCACAGCTGGAAATGCACAGGTTGGATACATATGTTAGCAAGCATTTGCTTTTTAACTCTATGGAAAGTATTATGAAATGATATTAAGATAAGCAGAATATTAGGGCTGATATATAACTTTCCCTTTCATGGGCGTGTCACTCTGGCTGGAAATATACTTTTCCCTTTCCCAATATCATGTTTCCTTTTACTTAGGCTGGGAAGAGTAAAAGTCCATACAAGGCAGGATAAGGATTATGGGACATAGTTGAATGAATCCTGTTCTATTCATTGCTACAAATGTAGAAGAGTAGTTGTAAGTAGTACGTCTCCATTTAAGTAAGTTGGCTTGTGTTAAGGACAAGTAACACAACAAAGAAAAAGGTCCCTTTCTATAGGCTTTACAGTCATCCCTGCATAGAAAATCTTAGAAACTGGAATTCTGATTATCGCTGTGTGCTTGATCTTTTTGCTGATTTCAGACTTCTTTTATCTGTTTCATCAGCAAATACTCACCCAGTGCCATTGTGTGTTTTTACAAAGTACATAGTCAGTATCAGTATTTGGGAGGTTCACATTAGGATTAGTAGGTATAAATCACTGAATGGTGAATTTTATTATTTTGTCTTTGCTGTTATTTTGGGTCCTCATTTTGAAATGTATTACATCACAAATACATCATAACCAGAAAGCAAAATGTCATTGAATGAGTGCAGACACCCCATTCCACTGAAATCAGACATTTTACTTTTACTGTTTTATCCCTCTGTGGCCCTGGCCTCTGTGTATTAGTCACGTTGAATAGGCAAAGGGCCCAACTGGAGGGTTGCAGACGGGATCTGGAGTGCCTGGGCTGGACTCTCTGGGGTTAATGTCTGCATTTTAGTTGCTAAAAAAAAAGGTGTTTTCTTGTCTCTTATAGAACTGCAGCACAATAAGAACTACATCATCTCTATACAGTAAATGGTTTAACTTAATATTAATAGGTTTAGTTTTCCATTAAAGGCAAACTAATGTACAAGTTGCTCCTATGTGAAACATTATTCTGAAAGATTTGTAATGTTTAATTGAAACATTCTTAACCTCTCTCCACATGTCAGTATGCTAATGATTCTTTACCACCCAATTTACCACCTTTACCACCCAATTTACCACCTTTACCACCCAATTTCAAGTTCATTTTTGTGGTGCTCTAGGCAACTGCCTAGTTACCCCCTGCTTTCTATATATTTTACATCTGGAGTAAAACAAAGAGTGATGGAAACAAAGGGACTTGTTTTGAGATGAACACTGCCTGAGCTGCTGTTACATACTAAGCAGGAAGCCAGAAGGAAAAGCAAAGCTGACTTCCTGTTTAGCATCACAGACAGATTTGCTGGACATCTTTTCACATCGGTTATGAAGCTCCTTAAAGTTTTGTGACACTAAATCTGGCTTGTGCTGCATAAAGTAATGATGAGATTATCTGAAGTGGCCAGTAATGTCTGTCTCTATATTTGAGGACTTGTTCATCAGAGTGAAATTCGATAGTTGAAGAGAATTCTCATCACTTCAGGTTACTATGCTCCAAAATGCTCTACTTATTAACTATTAGTATTTCCATAGCGAGGACACAATAGTGTCAATAGCCATCTCTTGCGTAGCCAGTAGAACAGTAGGAGCTCTGCCATCAGCCCCCTAGCTCACTATCTGGCGAATGGAACACAATACCTCGTCCAATTTGCTACGGCACTGCTTGATGAATAGGTGAATTGCCTGTGCACACACACGCAAAGTGATGTGAAGAGCTCTGTAAGTCCACGACTCTTGTACATTCCCGAATTGGCCACAAATTCTCCACATCACAGAGTTTGCTGAAAAAGTGAAGAACGGGAAGTGGCAAAAAAAATGTGAATTCAAACCTTTTCACAACTGTTTGGACTTTCATGAATAAGCCCATTTTTTGTTACATGGCTCCAAAGAAAATGAAAGAAAGAAAGAACCTGACTATGTCCATTTTTAAACACAGTGATATAAGTATGAGTACATCAGTAATATGTGTCTGTCATTTTGCTGGAATCCTGAAAAGCCCCCACAACCCCAGTGTCTGGCAGCATTTGGAATGGGGAGTGTCCTGGGTGTTTGTTTGCTATTTCAGGAATGCTACCAGCTGTTGTTGAACCACCACCACCCACTGACTGGCATGATGCAATAACATTTGTTGCTGGGGGGGGGGGGGGAAATCACATACCTTCAATGTATTAACCTAGATGAACTTTGCAGCAAATTATCTCTCCCCTTCAGGATAATAACTATTAATTAATATTTTTCTTGTTTCTGAGCCTTGATTATCTCTCTAATGGTTTGACATAGGTGGGCAATTGTAATGATTTTTGGAGAGGAGGTAAAGACCTTGTCAATAAATCTTTATACCTTTAACCAGAAAGACATGATGGGGGTAATTCAGGAATGATCAAAGTATCCTTGCGAAGCTTCTCATCACTTCGCCAAGACGGGTACGCGCTCACTGGTCTCCTGCACTCGGAGATCAGTGAACACTTTAAAGGTACTTCGGCGAGGCGACTCGAGTGGTCACGAGGTGAGCCAAAGTACCTTTAAAGCGTTCGTTGATCTCTGAGTGCAGGAGACCAGTGAGCGCTTACCCGTCTCGGTGAAGTGATGAGAAGCTTCGCAAGGGTACTTCGATCTTTCCTGAATGTGTGAGATACAAATGTTAGAATCTCCTGGGTCCCTGGAGATTATTCATCTTCCACCTATACAGTGCCGGCTCTGCCATTAGGCAGAGTAGGCAAATGCTAGGGGCGCCTCCTGCCCAGGGGGGCGCCCCTAGCATTTTTTTTTTTACTACATTTACGCCTATGCCTGCCCGCATTGCCTGCACAAAGGTTTGTGTCGTGGAAGGGTGGGTGCCGGGGGAGTGGGCGGGGCGTTGTGGGTGGGTTGGCACCGTGGGAGTGGGCGGGGCGCCGGTGGAGGGGGCAGGGCGTCGCGGGTGGGTGGGTGCCGGGGGAGGGGGTGATGCGGGGAGGGGGCGCCTGGGGCGCCAATAGAGCCAGAGCCGGCTCTGCACCTATGTATATGAATAAATATTATATACTTTTTGGTTTTGGAGTAGGCTCCCACACTGAATTATAGATCTCCTTTAAATGTGAATGAAAGGGGGATTAATAAGAACAATTCACAGTTATATGGCCTCAATCCACTTCCAGGAAAGCCTCTGAGTGCTGCTTTTGAGATCTGTGTTTACAGTTAAAATAGTTTTCTGGTGAAACAGTTTGAGTAATGTTCATTGCGTTGTACATCCAGCATTTCACAAACATTTAGAAAATGTACTCTTACAAAAAGACAGAAGTTATCAATGAACAAGATTTGGGGATAAGTCTTACTGTGCTAAAACTTTGAGCTGGTGGATTTAATATGCAGTTATTTCATGGTAAAAGTATGCAGGATGTTCTATATTTTACCATGACCAACTAACCATGACCAACTAACCATGACCAAGCCAACCCATAGCAAAGTTTTTTTACTGATTTTTTTCTTTATAAATGTACTGACATCCATTGTTTTCTATGGACTTTTTCATATGCTGTACCATTATTACTATTACTGTACTACTGCAGCTATAATAAGAAAAAAATACCCTGCAGGGAACATTTTGTGTGTAGGTAACGGATCCATATATATATATATATATATATATATATATATATATATATATATACAGTATATATATATATATATATTTTTTTTTTTTTAAACTGATCTAGACTTTTGTTTTACTGTCACATTAAATTTTTGCTTTATTTTTAGAAACCGTAATAAATTAGTTGATGGCTGAATATCCTGCTCGTGGCTTTAATTTACCATGAGGTTAGGGGGTATATGCTCAAAAATACAACAATAGTAAGAATGTATGCATCTACATCTTATTCACACAACTCATGTAAAACATATACAAAATGGATTCTGAATCTAGAAATCAGGACAATGTTTAAACATCCCCCTTTCATATAAAGGTCTTACCTCCCAAGTTTCTTGGAAGGCAATGCGGGACACCACAAGTCAAATTTTACTGAAGTCGCCAACACACCGCCCACCTTCTTTCAATTGGCTGTACAGGCCAGCAGGCCACCTATCACATACAGGGTGTTTGAGAAACTAGGAGGGAAACAGGGACACGGGACTCCTGCCATGGGGCATGGGACCATAGGAAGGACAGGACCTGAAATATTAACATAGTTTCACCAATTTGCACTTTTTTCTTACTGGCACATAAAAATGTACAAACTGTCAGTAAATTAACAGCAACTGTCATCAGTAGGCAAGAGTGGCTCTAATCTGCCACTATCCTGGAAAGAAAGTGGATATCTTAATCTTGAATTCCCTGTATTTTGCACTGCTAATCATTTTAGAACGCCAAATACAAAGAAAACGGTGTACAAACAGGTAAAAACTGCTAATAAAATAACTGCTATAAAACAAATATACTCATTTTTGCCCTGCCATCTACTTACAGCTGCTATTTGGGAAACACCAGAGTCCTGTAAAAGTGTCCAGCCCATTTAATCCAGTTTTAATTTTAAATAAAAGGAAACTGACTGACATTCTAAATGACCACCATCCTATGCTTAGCTAAATTAGTCCCTTGTACTGCCCCTGTGGTATGCCTGAGGGCACACATCTGCACATGTAAGAGCAATGGTTAACCACTGACCATTATTAGCACATGCACAGATGTGAGCCATGGGAATAAAAGTTGGGGGTGCCCTAAACTCCTGGGCACAGCTCAGCCTAAGTCCTTAATTTCAGTGTGACTTCAGATTTGCCCAGTTAGTTCCAGACTAGATCTGAGGAAACCTCTCCTCATCTGGTCTAGTTTCAGATGGAAATGCTGCTGCAATTTATCATGCATTATACATTTATATTGATGATACAGTCATTGGAGCAAGCATCAGACTGGCCCACCAGGATACCAGTAAAATTCCTGTGGTGGGCCAGCCTGATATGGACAAGACCATCTCTTGCCCCAACTGTGTCACATGACGTCATATTTTACGTGATGTGGCCAGCGCAGGGAGTGGGTCCTTCTAGTGGGCCCATCAACCCCCAGTTTCATGTTGATTGCATCCTGTCCTGAGGTATAAAAGCAAGCTGTTTGGCTGAGCTTATGGCCTGTTAAAATGTACAATATTTTCATTTTTAAGGAGTTCATTGTAGCAAAGATTCTTTTAAAAATAGTTGAGCAGTTGATACAATTATTTTGATTCTGCCATTCACATTTCAAAGTTTCCATTAATTTTGTTAGCACAAAAATAAAAAAACTGGCATTTGTACAGAAATTGCATTAGATATCAGTGTAACGTACTGCTATCACTGTGGTATATACTATTACTACTATTCATTGTCATTTTCTTCTGTTATACTTATACCTTAAAGAGTAGCCAAACTCACAGGCTGCCTTGGAAGCTAAATAGCAGCCAGGCTGTGGCTAGGTAGATTAAAACTTTTAGGCAGGCAAGGGGACTTACCCTACAGCCAGATAAACTCTTTGTTTCAATATTGAAATGAAGGGCACAGCAATATTGCAGGGATTTAGGAAACACCCCCTCCATAAACATGCTATGTCTATGGCACAAGCCATCATTATATTAGATTGGTTTATTGTCACTGGATAAGTGCAAAAAAGAACATACATATCAGTGAAGTTACAGGTGCGTCCATAATAAAGAATAATAATATCATTAATAGCAAAAATACTAATACATAGTAATAAATATATAAATACATACATAGTTAATAAATAAGGTGCATGATATGGATAGTAGTGGTAAAAGAAATAGACACAGAGGAGTATAATATTGCATAGGTGGGGATAGTAGTAGAACCAAAAGGGAGGGGGTCTAGAGGAGAAGTACATAGTAGCTATTGTTCTGATAGGGAGAGGTTCAGTCTGATTATAGAGTCAGGGAAAAAAACTCTTCCTTAGTCTGTTTGTCCGAGATTTTAGACACCTATACCATCTTCCAGATGGAAGTAAGTCCATGGTTTGGGTGGTATGCATAAGCAATGATATTGCATGCTTTTTACAGGCAGTGGCTTCGATAGATATCTTCAATGGAAGTCAGTTGGGTACCAATGGTCCTTTGCACCAATTTGACCACCCTTTGAAGTGCTTTCCTGTCTGAGGCACTACAGTTGCTGAACCAGGTGGTAATGTATTAAGTCAGTAGGCTCTCTATAGAGCATCTATAGAAGTCTACTAGAATTCTTGTACAGACATGCTCTCTTCTGAGACATCTAAGGAGATAAAGCCTTTGATGGGCTTTGCTTATAGACTTTGAGGAATGTAGGGACCACGTTAGGTTGTTGAATATTTGGATTCCCAAAAACTTAAAGCTGTCTACCCTGTCCACGTCAACATTATTGATTAGAACTGGGGGGTGCTTGTGTTTATGGTTTCCTTTCCTGAAGTCAATGATCAGCTCCTTGATCTTCTTGGCATTCAGAGAGAGCATATTGATGTCACACCAGGCCACGAGATTATGTACCTCGTCCATGAAGGTCACTCCATTGTCTCCTTTGATGAGGCCAATGACAGTGGTTTCATCAGCAAATTTAATGATACGGTTTGTATTATGAATAGCAGAGCAATCGTAGCTGAAGAAGGAATAGAGGAAGGGACTTAAAACACACCCTTGTGGTACGCCAGTGTTGAGACTGATCACAGAGGAGACAGAGCTGTTTAGTCTAACGAACAGTCTTCTATCCATCAGGAAGTCTAGGATCCAGTTCCGCATGAAGAAATCAATGCCAGGTTTTTCTGGTTTAAGGGTAAGCCTAGGTGGTATGACTGTGTTAAATGTAGAATTGAAATCGATGAACAACATCCTGACTTGCGAGTCTTTTTCTTCAAGGTGCATTAGAACTGAGTGCAAGGACGTAGCTATGGTATCTTCCATTGATCTGTTCTGTTGGTAGGCAAATTGAAAGGGGTCTATAGAGGCAGGAAGGTTTGATTTCAGATGGAGTAGCACCAGTCTCTCCAGAAACTTGGCAACTAGAGAGGTTAGAGGAATTGGCCTGATATCATTTGGTTCTTGAGCAGAGTGTGATTTGGGTACTGGACAATAATGGATTACTTGAAGATGATGGGTACAGTGCATTGGTTAAGAGACAGATTGAAGATGTTGAAAGGAAATCTGCCAATTGCACAGAGCATGCCAGGTACAACATCAGGACCGGCTGCCTTCTTAGCATCTATCCTATTTAGACAGTCATACACCTCAGTGCTAGCTAGTGCTAGAGGCAGTTCATTGTCCAAGGGACTGTTTTTAAGGGGTGACAGATTGTTTAGCTGGTCAAAGCGAGCATAAAAGAGGTTTAGCTCATCAGCTTGAATATCAGGGGAGGGAGATGAAGTGGGTGACTTATAGTTGGTAAGATCACGAATGTCTTGCTGCATACGTCTGGAGTCAGCGGAGCTGAAGTATAACTCTATCTAACTCTATCTTCACCTTGTAGGAATATTTTGCCTCAGCGATGCCTTTCTGTGAGAGTTTTTGACCATTCTGTATACTGTTCTGTCTCCCGATCTGAAGGCACTATCCCTTTCCTTGAGTAGAAGCCTGTCATGTTTATTCATCCAGGGCTTTTGATTCTCAAAAATATGGATGGTCTTTTGGGAGGTCACTTCCCCAATGCACTCAGTGATATGTTTTAGAACCAAATCAGTGTATTTGTTGATGTGAGTGTGCCACTAGTGCAGTGATTGCTAACCTTTTGAGCTCGGTGTGTCAAAATTCGTCAAAAAAAAATCAAACATAACTCAGGTGGTGTGTCACTTTGAGAAAAACTCAGAGGCGTGGCAACTCTTCTAATAAGAGTGCGGCATGAACGGAGCCATGACGTGTGTCAGCAAAAACGTCTTGTCGTGTCACCTCTGGCACTCGTGTCATAGATTAGCCATCGCTGCACTAGTGGCTAGAGAAGCAAATGCCTTCCAGTCAGTCTGTTGGAACTTCTGCTGTAAGGTACAGTCCACATCTTTACTCCAAATTTTCACCTGCTTGAATTAGCGTAGTTTATGCATTTGTGTCAAGTCTGAGGAATGAGGGGTGGGGTGGTCCTAAGTGTAAAACGGAGTACTGTTCGCTATTAGATAAAGCTGTGATTTTACCTTCCCTTTATAGCTTGCGTCACCATTTTGCTGGCAGTTGCACTTTGCAATATGATGCTGCGTTACCATCTATAATCATTTCCCTGTTGCTTCACGCCATAACATTTTTACATGTATCATTTTGTATGCCAACTATTCCAAAGTAATTTGTTTACATTCAAAGAGTGGTGTAAATGACATTTTACCATCATTTGTACATTGTTTAAAATTACATTTATTATTGATAAGAGTGCTATACAACACTGAAGTTTTATACTAAATATCAAATCCACTAATTAAACATTACTATATCTGGTGCTACAAACATAATATACGTACTGTATATCTGCACAGCAATGTTATGTAGTGTAGATGTGTCTGCGCATTCTCCTCTAACAAGGTTTCCTCTCTCTTTTTGTTTTTCTTGTTCCTCCATTCAAGTTTTGGGAAGTGATCAGTGACGAACATGGCATTGACCCAGCAGGAGGCTATGTCGGTGATTCAGCTCTGCAGCTTGAGAGAATTAACGTGTACTACACTGAATCATCCTGTGAGTTTGCTAAGTCAGACTGGGAGGAGGAGAATGGGTGGGCTAATTGTGTGAATAGTCAGCTGATATAGTAAATTGTATGACCAACTTGAATTTGTAGGAAGGTCATCTAGATTCAGCATAGGGCAGCTGATCTTTTATAGGCCTGGTCCACCTTTCCACAAATATGTTTTTGCAAATTGTGCCAAGTTGTCATCAAATAATGTCTCTTCATATCTTTTATAGAGAGATTGCACTTTAGGGTGGTGGGGGGAAAATGTAAATGTTAAGCCTAAAACAATTTTTGTAACTAATTTTCTTATTATTAACATTCTGCTAATACCCAAATATTCAAATTGAAAAACAAATGCAACTTGTAAGAGAAAGTTCTTTGGTTTATAAGTAAATGCTATGTCTGCTGCTGCTGCTTAAGAATGTTATAACAATTGTACCAAGGATTCCTCCAAAGTATGATTTAGGCACTAACATAAGGGGGCAACCTAGAAATTCAGGAGATAATAACAGGGAAATAAACAAAAATAAATAATAATCACAATAAATGTTAATAAATAGCTTACAGCATATGCCATAGTTCCTGTTAGGGGTTATTTATTACAATCTCTATAAATGAATACATATGCTACACTCATAATTATCTGCCCAGAACTAGCAAAACATTGTAACTCTTGAGTACTTATTGGTAAGACACTGGCATTAAAAGGCTTCCCCCCAATGATTCAATCCATTCCTCATCTTAATGAATTATTGTATCACTCTCAGTCTAATGATTATATATCAGTAAGTATTATTCTAATGAGTAAATAAAGAAACAAGAAATCCTGTTAATTAAACATTAACAATATCAACTATATTAATTGATGTTTAGAGACTGCAATCCAGCTGCTCTGGTGCTCTTTCAGGTTTTAAAATGTTGCCCAGTTCTTCATCACTGTCTCCACTATACATGCCTGCTGCATACCAGTCACCAAAAAGGGTGTTCTCTTCCCAGTCATGCTGATGGTGAATCTACTAGGCACTGGTTTTATGGGTGCATTACAGGGATCTCCCTTTCATGACTTGAGCTCTTCATTAAGACCAATCAGTTAATCATCACTGTCATCAAAATACATGCCCACTGTTTACCAATCACCATAAAGGATAATATTTTCTTTGGCTTCTGGCTCTGAAAGTTATCTTGTTTGTCAGATGTTAGATTGCAGCACATTTTGCCATGTACTGATGAATATGTGGAATTTGAGAAGTCATTGATGAATAAAACACACTGTATCACTTTGCAAGCAACAGACATTTTCTGGTGGTTGCACTTCGTTAAGGTTTCTCCATGAGGAGAAACCTTTTAACAGTTAAGTTGTTAGCAGGGGGGGTTAAATATTTCTTTTATTAGAGAATTGTGGTGTTCTCTAAAACACTTGCAGATCCTTTTGTTTGGTTACGACTTAATACAGCTAAGCCACATACTATTTGTCCTGGCCGCTCTCCTACTGAACAGAATAGATTTTTTTTTGGAATCTAGGATTTCAACATCTGCTTTATGTGAGTGCACTGTACTAAGTATTCTTTACTCCTGAACATTCCCTGACCCCAGACTGAACCACTACAGACATATAGAAAAGAGGAAAACTAATAGCTTGGACCCATTTTACTTTACAGTGCAGTGAATGTAAATATGCATTGGGCCACCCCTTTTAACAGACTACTGGTTACAATAGAAATGTTACACATATCAACAGAAATAACATGATATCATCACCTAACAATGCTGAAAATTTATTCATCTCCCACTCAGTTCCCCACCCTGTTAATTTCACCGTAGAATGAAATAGTAATGCCCAGCCCAGCAGTGTTAGAATTACATCCCTGCAACTTCCAGAATCCTCAGATATCTGCTAAGTAACTAGGAAAACACTTCAACTCACTGGATTATGTACCAGTGAATATCATTGCCCATAGTTCCTTAACAGCCTGTGATCATACAGAGTCAGCGGAAGGGTATAAACTATATAACTAATGATTATAACTATAATAATTATTTTGTTGTAAATTATTATCATTAATAGAGAAATAGATGGATAATTAGGGTTCTATTGACTAACTGTGCCTATAAATTTTATAGCAAAATTATGTAAAAGTAAACCTACACAACAAATATGGTATATTTTCCCTTTAACTTTTTATATAGCAAAAATTACGTTAATCAATAACAATTCAATGGGCAAATATCTGTTGGAGCCTGGACTAGTTCTTTAAACATAAATGCAGTAAGGAATAACCTGTGCATACTGTTAATTAGGATTTATACTTTGTTGATTTAAGGAAAGTTAATAGACTTATATACAATATTGTGCATTAAACTTGAATAATATTATAAATGTGCAGCTGCACAGGATACTTTTCTGTAATAGCCAGAACCCAGGTGCCTATTGCTGATGTACAGTGTATATCTTGCATACATAACCCTTGCTAGTAAAACAGATCTGTTTATATGGGGCATTGGAATGTCCGAAACCTACAGTTTGAAGTCTAAAAATGGAGCTGTTTGTGCTCTCACAGACCAGTTCTGTGGTAATATCTGTCTATGTCACTGTTGTGGAGTTATCATAAAAAGTAGAAATTGTAATCCTCAGTTATGTTTAAAGCAAACTAACCTGTCTCTGAGAAATACACATCAGTTCTGCTACCAGTGCTGTTTTTGCCAGACTGTCATTCATTTTTTTCCAAAGTAGAGTGGAACTGATATAAATGAACAAAACACCCACTGTAACATAACCAAAATGAACAAAACTGTTTCAGTCAGTTTAACACTTCATAGGGACTTTGTGCAGTTGTTGCATCATTTAAAGTGTAAGTAAACCCTATTTATAAAGGTTGCCCCATTAAAGTAATGTAAAGTGGAAAAACGATTAATGAAATCCTCTCTCACCTTTTCACTCTGCAGCACTTGTTATCCCTCTGTAATATATTCCTCCTTCCTGTAGAGTATGAGGCCACGCCCCCCACCCCCCCCCACCCCTCTCACATTCTCTGTCTTACAAACCGACACTGTCTGAGAGAGGTTTAGGGTGTGTGTGTGGGGATGATTAACTTGGATTGGGGTAGTGGGGGAGAGAAATAAGGTAGAAGCATCTCTAACAATTGAGTTTGAGTGTTGAAAATTAGTTTACGACTTAATCTGAACTGCAAGTACATATTAATGCTGAAGAGAAAGGCTGCTGGATTAAGAGGTGATAACTCAAAAACACAAAATCATTTTACTTTTCAATGTTTAAGTTTATGTTTCTACATTATAAATATAATATATATGTATAGTTTGGTCAATAACTTTACTTTCACTTTAATTGAATCATTGTTTGATCTTCTGCACTTATAGCCTTAAAGGAAAATAAACTACACTTCTCCTATTGTAAAGATTATAATAGGTGTTCAGGCAGGGCTATGAAAAACCAAAAGCATTTTTTGTGATTTACTATCTAGACTCTCGTTGAAATACACTTAGGTTTCACACACTCCCAGAGAGAAAGAGAAAACATGAAATACCTCCCTAGTCATGGTGGAGGTGGGGCATTATATAAATGAATCTTATGAGCATAGAATGCCTGGTGCTTGTACTCACAACCACTAACTGACCACCCCTTTCCTCAAATAATCAGACAAGATTAAGCAGTGAACTAAGGAATAATAAAAATACTTATTAGAATCTATCCACCTGATTCCCCCCACCTGCCTACTCCCCTTACTAGGAGAGATATACTCTTCCATCATCTCAAATATGCATGAGGGGCTTATTTTTTTAGTTTATGCTAATAATATTATAGGAAACAAGGGAAGGTCATTCTGAGAGGTATACAGACAATTTACCATATGCCATACTGTGGCCATTAAACAAAGTGGAAGGACTTCTATATAGCCGGAGGAGGACAAAACCAGTCCTTGGTATAAAGCTTTGGATTCTAAATAGTGGGAAGCACAAGTGGCAACATGAACAACATATGAAAACATTGCTTTCCAACAATAAATACCAGTTACCATGTATTATTATATCCAAGCTACTAACAAACTCTACTTCTTTGCAGTCTCCTTTCACTAACCAGGTTCAGCTTTTTTAGTTGAGGTTTAAATTTATAACAGGATTAAAATACATTGAAAAGCACTTTTTCCCCTTAACATATATGACCACTTCTATCCTGCCCTGGGCTACTACATACAAACTCAATTCCAAAATGTTGAGCCAATAAGTAGGTCAGAGGCATTCTTGTGAGAAACAGTGTTTGGCATAAACTGCATATTTTTGGCATAGGACAAACAACAGTGAACAGGAGTTTCATATGGTATATTGTGCATGGAAAAATGTAGATGTGTTTTGCTGCAGTTACCCATTATCCACAGCGGTGGTTTGTCTGCATGTTTCCCCAGATGCCCTAAGGGTAAGGACTCCCTTGCCATTAAACTACCCAAAGTAAATATAGCATACTCAGACTGCCAACTGCATGTCTCATAGAAAGTGTCAGAGTTAGGCTTCAAGTGCAACTTAACCATGGATGTCCAAGGTTGGGGGTGGGCAAGGGCACATTTTAGAAATGCCCCCCTCCCCCCTGTGATGTCCAGTGCAGACGCCCATGAATTTAGCAGTCTTTATTTAAATTTTTTTGAATAATCCCTTCTGCCTTGATTGACAAATGGAAAAAAAAAAGAATAATAAAGGTTATTTATCAATGTAATTTTGATTTATATATTTTATTTTTGTTATTATTTTCTTCTGTTTGTTGTATTCTGAAGTTGTAACAGGTAAAATTAAAAAAAAAAGATTCAAACTTTTAAACGTTTCTAAGCTGTTATGGTTTTGTGGCTCCAGAATACTTTTATTTAGTGGAAGAGGGGGCATAATGGCTCTTTTGATAGTAAAGTTTGCTGACCCCTGGCGTAGTGTACAGAACAGACCCTGCTATGTTATAATAAACACCGACAGCAAAAGTGAGCCATGATTCTAAATGATCTAATTTTCTTTTTATTTAAAATATCTCTTGAGTTTTATGCAATATCAAAGGAAAAAAACAACTAGTTCTAAAGATATTTCTGTTATTACTTATTATGTATTTTGTAAATTTATTATAGAAATGTCCATTATAAAATACTCTGGGGGGAATTCACGATAGTGCGAAGTGAGGTGCGGAGTCTTCGTCTCACTTCACACTGACTGATATGCGCTCGCTGATGTCCTGCACGCGGGCATCAGTGAGCACATTAAAGGGATTCCAGTCTCGGCGAAGCAACTCTTGGTCTCGCCGAGACTGGAATCCCTTTAAAGTGCTCGCTGATATCCGCGTGCAGGACATCAGCGAGCGCATATCAGTCAGTTGTGAACACAACAAATTCTACACGGCGCTGTGTATAACTAATTCAAAGTGACGAACAAATAACAAAATATGATATAAATCCAAAAATAAATAAAAATAAAAAAACTCTCAAAAAATAAAGTTCTTAAAGTATTGATTGCAGCTCTTTCTTCTGGAGTTGTTTCAAGACCCCCTCTTTCAGAACACAGGCAAAAAGAATGGATATTCTCATATCAGTCAGTGCGAAGTGAGCCGAAGACTCTGCACCTCACTTCGGACTAACGTGAATTCCCCCCTTTATCTTTCCAGCTTATATTTTACCACAGTGATCTGTAAAAACATTGTTTTTTCTCTACCTGCAGCTCAGAAATATGTGCCAAGGGCAGTCTTAGTGGATCTGGAACCAGGAACCATGGACAGTGTTCGATCTGGGCCATTTGGAGAGTTGTTCAGACCTGACAATTTCATTTTTGGTATACACACTTTTCTCCTTTCGATCTACTTGTAGTATGTGTGCTGCAATTATGTGCTAGCGATCTGGTTGCCAAGCAAGCTGAAAGTATGTCTTATAATGCTGCAGGACCTTTATTGATGACCCTACTAAAGTAAAAGGAAAATATAAAGTTGCAGAGGGTAGATCAAAAACAAGTTTGAATCATCTGAAGTTAAAATCAATTAAGAATATTTTGGTGGTTAATTCAATTTACCAAATCTGGAATAGGATGGGTAATTTATAGCAATAGACAGAGATAGATCAAGACATAGTGGGGTCCTAGCTGGATAAGTGGGTTAGGGCTCAACCTTCCTCCAACTACATAACTAAAAATATGACTTTGGTTGGGTCCTAAGCAACAGCCTAGGGCACTTTATGCATAATCTGGCTATGGCTATAGTGTATGTATAAAGGGCATTAATAACTTGGATAGAAATTAAATATTACATAAGTAAAAACAGCTTATATGCAGACAGTTACACAGCGAAAACATAATGCACCATTAGCTTGTCACCATACAGAATAACTTAATGTCATTATTCCTATAACAAAGGTTATTCTGTATATGCAGTACAAATTGTTGAATAATATATAAAAAGTTTCTTGGGGGGTATTTTTTTTTTTACCGATATTTGTAAATTCTACACAAATACTTTTTGTTTATTTTTAGGGCAAACTGGGGCTGGAAACAACTGGGCAAAAGGCCATTACACAGAAGGTGCAGAACTTGTTGATTCTGTCCTGGATGTGGTCAGAAAAGAATGTGAACACTGTGACTGTTTGCAAGGGTTCCAGCTAACGCACTCTCTTGGAGGTGGTACAGGTTCTGGTATGGGAACACTGCTAATAAGCAAGATACGAGAGGAATATCCCGACAGGATAATGAACACATTTAGCGTTATGCCATCACCAAAAGTTTCTGACACTGTTGTAGAGCCTTACAATGCGACCCTATCTGTGCATCAATTGGTCGAAAACACAGATGAAACATACTGCATTGACAACGAAGCACTATATGATATTTGTTTCCGTACCTTAAAGCTCACTACTCCCACTTATGGGGATTTGAACCATTTAGTGTCTGCAACAATGAGTGGAGTCACCACGTCATTACGCTTCCCAGGACAGCTCAATGCAGATCTTCGTAAGCTGGCTGTAAATATGGTTCCTTTCCCACGCCTTCATTTCTTTATGCCTGGTTTTGCACCACTGACTGCACGAGGAAGTCAGCAATATCGAGCACTCACTGTACCAGAACTTACACAACAGATGTTTGATGCCAAGAACATGATGGCTGCTTGTGACCCACGTCATGGGCGATACCTGACTGTAGCCACTGTCTTCAGAGGTCCTATGTCTATGAAGGAAGTCGATGAGCAGATGTTAGCAGTTCAGAACAAGAATAGCAGTTACTTTGTGGAGTGGATCCCTAACAATGTCAAAGTAGCAGTTTGTGACATTCCCCCACGTGGCTTAAAAATGGCTTCAACGTTTATTGGCAATAGCACTGCAATCCAAGAGTTATTTAAGCGAATTTCAGAACAGTTTTCTGCCATGTTTAGAAGAAAGGCTTTCTTGCACTGGTTCACAGGAGAAGGCATGGATGAGATGGAATTCACAGAAGCTGAAAGCAACATGAATGACCTTGTTTCGGAATATCAGCAGTACCAAGAAGCCACAGCTAATGATGGGGAGGAAGCATTTGAGGAAGATGATGAAGAAGAAGCAAATGAATAAATATATCCCTCTCTACAATCATAAATTAAATCAATACTACTTTTTAGCAAAGAACAAATATGAATCAAATATTATTTGAACGATCAAGAAAAAAAGTTCCAGCAATAAACAGTGCTGAACAGTTTTCTATTATAAGTGTGCCATGATCTAGATGGTGGAGACAAATGTTTGAAGCTTGAAAAAAAAAAAACAATAATATATGACTGCCTGCACACACGTTATATTAACATTTCCAGATAAAAATTATGTTTTTGCTATGATCAATAAAATTCTTTGGTAACAATCGGTATTTTTTTAAATAAATGAATACAAAAAAAAAATAAAAAAATTTATATATATATATATATATATATATATATATATATATATATTTATTTATTAATATTTTCCTGCATTGATCTACAGTAAAGTCAATAAATAGATAAGTGATTTATCAAGAGCCCTTAGCTATCCAATAGCAGTAGGTAAAGTGCATAGGGAGTGCCAATGCAATCTGAAGCTAAGAACCTGAAGTAATCTATAACTGGATTCTTTGTCAGAAATACTGCTGTTAAGAAGTCCCTTTGTACTATCTTTTGCAGCCTGGGAGAAAAGAAAATCCTTGCTTCAACATGCTCCTCCACAAACTGCAAAAAAATAAAAAATTTGATATTTTGTAGAATTTTTCAGAAAACATGTAGATCTTAACTACAGCATATTTATTTGCTGAATAACAAACCAAATGAATATTTAAAGAGTGTCAGGAATTAAAGGATTCAAAGTAAATTTAAGTCTCAAGTTTTCTGAAAGAAGATGGCAAGTCATATTTTTAAGCTGCATGCTGGCTGGTATCTGAAATGCCAGCCAATGTGTGCTTAGTGACATCAACCCTTTCAATCAGGCTTAGCTTGCAGCTGGCAGAGCTCTTGTTTTTAACACTAAGGGGATAATTCAGCAAAGTGCAAACTTACCTGGCGATCCTTCGATTCACCTCGCCGAGATTGGTACACACTCCCTTCTCTCCTGCACGTGGAGATCAGCGAACACTTTAAAGGTACTTCGCCTCACCTCGCAACCACTTGAGTTGCCTTGCGAGACTGGAATACCTTTAAAGCGTTCGCTGATCTCAGCGTGCAGGAGAGAAGGGAGCGCGTACCAGTCTTGGCGAGGTGAATCGAAGGATCTCTAAGTAAGTTCACACTTTGCTGAATTATCCCCTAAAATGAA